>JAODAL010016580.1:0-80264 GCA_025379985.1 Phyllomedusa bahiana | reverse complement strand
CGTCAGTCATCTAATAACCATTTCATGTCCACATGCACCTAAATAAAATGGGGTGCCCAACTATTACTACTTCCTATTTTTAACATATCACAGGGCACCTTTTTGATTCTGGCAGGAATACTATCTTATTGCCACCGCTGACATCCATTTTAAAGTTAGTCTGAACCCAAAACCACCAAAAAATGCCCTTATGGGACCCTCAGAATAAAAATTTGCCATAAGAAATTAACTATTTTAAACAACTATTTTTCCAATCTTGCTTCTGCTGCTGCTGCTGCTTCTATGGCTGCTTGCCATTCTACTTCTGGCACGTTGCTGACGTTGTTCCACCGTGACATTAGAAGAAAGTGAAACAGACGCAACAGATGTCTCCAGTTGATCAATGAGCACGGTCTCAAATTCCTGCATTCTGCTCTCAAGTTGTGTGGGTGGGAAGGACATTGCTGAGTTTCGCTTTGTAACGGGGATCAAGGAGGGTGGCCACTCAGTAACTGTTGTTCATTTTCATGGCCTTAATGCAAGGATCATGTTGGAGGAAATGGAGCATCCAAGCACTCATGTGAGAGATGAAGCCCGAATTTCACAAGCCTCTTGGTCGAGGGGCACTAGTAAACTGATCTTCCTCGTCTTCCTCCCCGCCTCAAATCCGTGCCAACCTCTTTCCAAGGCAGGGACATCGGTACCGTGGGTGTCCAGCCATGCCTCCTCCTCCGCTTCCTCCTCCTCAGCTTCAACACAGCCCTGACTTGCCTCAGATGATGTACCCTGAGAGCTGAGGCGCTGCTTTGCACCAGCCCTGGACCCCAAACCGCCGCCTAATGAAGACCGATAAAGTTGTGACACTGTCGGGCCTTCTGGATCCGACGTAGAGAAAGGCTCTGTGTCCGCATCTGTGTCCGCCTCCTTCTCCGTCGCTGATGGGACCTGCTGTTTCAGAGTGTCCAACACTTGTTCCAGAACTAAGATCATCACAATGCTCATGCTGACAAGGGCATTGTCCACAATGACCCTTTTGGTGGTTTCTTCAAAACTCACAAGGATGGTGCAAAACTCTTTCACCTGCCTCCACTCTCAGTGGCTCAACACCCCGAGGTCCGCACATCTGCTTGGCAGGCCATGTGCCACTTCATATTGCGTAATGGCATTACGCTGCTGCCAAAATCGCTGGAGCATGTGGAGGGTGGAATTCCAGCGTGTTGCAACGTCAACAATGAGACGGTTGACGGGGAGGCCAAGCTGATGCTGTAATGCAGCCAGCCGGGACGAAGCAGGGTGTGAACGGCGGAAGTGTGAGCTCAGACCTCGAGCCTTCCTCAGCAGGCAGTCGAGACCCGGTTAGAAATTTCTGGACGACAAGGTTCATGACATGTGCCAGGCAAGGGATGTGCTCCAGCCTACCGATCTTAAGTGCGGCCAGGAGATTTTGCCCATTATCGCACACCACCTTGCCTGGCACGAGGTTCTTGTCACCCAGCCACCGCTCGGTCTCATTGCGCAGAGCCATCCACAGCTCTTGACCTGTGTGTTGACTGTCTCCAAGACATATTAATTTCAACACGGCCTGGTTTCTCTGGGCACGTGATGCTACCCATGGACCTTGAGGGAAAGGACCGTGCACCATCCCTGCGGTTTTGAAGAGTGTGCGCCGAGCCGGAGAGCCACCGTCATTACCAGAGACATCCACCCAGCTCACCCAGTGAGCTGACACAGAGATATAGCGGCCTTGACCATTCTTACTAGTCCATGTATAGGTGGTCAGATGGACTTTGCCGGACACAAACGCAGACAATGCGCTGGAGATTTTAGATGACACGTGGCTGGCCATGGCCGGGACAGCTTTTCGGGAAAATAAATGCCTGCTCGGCATCTGGTATTTTGGGCAGGCAATGGTCATGACGTGGCGGATCCCATCTGTGTCCACCAGACGAAAAAGGCCAGATTTCCAAGGCCAAAAGCCTGGAAATGCCGACATTCAGGCTTTTGGCTTTGGGATGGTGTGGGCTGAAGTGTTTCTTCTGCTCCCACACCTGGTACATGGAAGGCTGGCTGCTAGACTGGCCGCTGTATGGCATGCAGGTCAAACTGGTGGAAGGAGAAGGGGTAGGCTGTGTCTCTGGTGGTGCTGGTGGTACTCGGGCGACGGTGGAGACTGAAGCGGAGGTTGATCCTTGCTCATGCCACTGAGGGACATGGGCAGCAGAGGAATGCTTGGTCTTGGAAGTGGCGGAGGAGAAGGAGGCGGAGACAGAAGATGTGACAGTGGTTGGAAGCCCAGGACCGGTGTGGCCTTTTTTCCCAAGTGATCCCTCCATTTCAACTCAAACATTCGCTGCATGTGACTAGACATGTTGTTGGTGGTTAAACACTTTAGATTCTTCCCTCTACTGATGCATTTACGGCAAATGCCGCATATGACGTCGCTGGCCGAATCTGAGGCTTGATCAAAAAAGGCCCATGCTTCAGAGGTCCTGGACCTTTTCGACAGGGATTTGCGAGTAGCGGTGTTTACGCTGCCACCACTGATCATGGCTGACGGAATAATCTCAGCGGCGTTGTGCGACCGCCCACTCTCTTTTTGAGGCCGGACCCGTACTGACACTACCCCATTGTCTTCCTCCTCGTTCACTGATGAAGCGCTCGCAAGCAAATTCTGCTGAAAAGACCTCGTTGGATCCGCAATGTCATCATCTTCACAGGTGACTTCCTCATCCTGACATTCTACATCCTGGAGCTGGGGGTTACAAGCCACAGGCACTGCAAGGCATTGCCGACTGCACGGGATTTGTGCTGACTGACCAGCTTCCTTCTCTTCCTCTGATGGCATCAGCGATTGGGCGTGTGAGCAGACAAAATCATCATCTGTGGCCTCTTGATCTTTTGAAAAGCCTTCTGACCCCCACCGCGTTGTGTCATCAAAGAAGTCTTCAGAACATGGATTATCCACAGTGGTGTGTACATGAGTTGACATTTGGACTGCATTTGCTTCAGGTTGGATGGATGCTGACGATGATGATGACGACATTTGTGGCTGTGACTGGGAGGACGAGGAGGTAAAACTGTTGGATGCATGTTGCGTTAACCACTGAAGAACAGATTGGTGATGCTGTTCATTACTAAGATTCACAGGGCACTGACCGAGCGATGACGGTCCTGCAACCGACGATGTGCTGGCTTGCGTGTTGTCGCCAGCACTGAAAGGAGAACCTTCTCTCGTACCTCTACCTCCATGTCCTACACCCCTCTTTGCTCGCTTACCACCTGTAGTTTGCTCCATGTTCAGAAAGATAAACATTTAAAAAGGTATAGTAGGGTTTTTCACAGTCTGTTATTGAAAAACTGCACTGCAAAGACAGCAAATCACAGTTATTCCTAAATCCCTCTAATTTCCAACTGCCAACTAGGATTAGAAACAGAATTGTTTCCATCGAATATCTGTGAAAAGCGGTCTGGTGGAAGAACCGTAACATCAAATCAACAGTGTTCTTCCTTCAGTCCCTGAGATTTACAACTGCCCAGTAGGACTAGGAATTGATAGTTTTCAACAAACTATCGTACAAGTGCGCTATTTGCGCCAAACTGAGATGCACGAAGTGCAATAGAACTATTTAAAAGTTATATGGATTAGATATGGTGTTTTGGCACCGCTGAGAACAGGCACTAGATAAAATAAAATAATTGTAACCAAATTAGCGTAAAAGTGCGCTATTTGCGCCAAACTGACAAGCACGGAGACCAATAGCACTATTTGCTATGTTATACAGCTTAAATATGGTGTTTTGTCAGTGCTGGAAACAGGCACCAGTTAAAATAAAATATTTGTAACCAAATTAGCGTACAAGTGGGCTATCTGCGACAAACAGAGATGCACGGAGTGCAATAAAACTATTTAATAGTTATATGTATTAGATATGGTCTTTTAGCACCGCTGAGCACAGGCACCAGTTAAAATAAAATATTTTCAACCAAATTAACGTACAGGTGGGCTATTTGCACATAACTGAGATGCACTGAGTGCAATAGAACTATTTAAAAGTTATACGGAGGAGATCTGGCGGTTTTGCACCGCTGAGAACAGGCACCAGTTAAAATAAAATATCTGTAACCAAATTAGCATACAAGTGGGCTATTTGCGCCAAACTGAGACGCACAGAGTACAAAAGAACTATTTAAAAGTTATACGGATTACATATGGCGGTTTTGCACCGCTGAGAGCAGGCACCAGTTAAAATCAAATATCTGTAACCAAATCAGTGTATAAGTGGCGTATTTGCGCAAAACTGACAGGCACGGAGACCTACAGCACTATTGGTACATTATACAGCTTAAATATGGTGTTTTGCCAACACTGAGAACAGGCACCAGTTAAAATAAAATATCTGTAACCAAATTTGCGTACAAGTGGCGTATTTGCGCAAAACTGACAAACATGGAGTGCAATAGATCTATGTTCATGTTATATGGATTTGATAGGTTATTTTCCATTGCTGAGAACAGGCACCAGTTAATATAAAATATCTGTAACCAAATTTGCATACAAGGGGGCTATTTGAGCAAAACTGAGATGCACAGAGACTAATAGAACTGCAAACAACAACAAAAGGGACAGTTTCACCTGAGTTGGGAGGTCTGCTGGCCAAAAAGTAGTAAAAAACATTGCTAATTGACTGTGATCTCACAGGACAGGCTGCCCCGCCCGCACTCCCCCCCCCCCCACCCCCCCTCCCATTTCACCCCCGCACCTGCAGACGGCACTCGGTCTCTTTACAAGTCTGTAATAATAATAATAATATTAATCTTTATTTATATAGCGCCAACGTATTCCGCAGCACTTTACAATTTGGAGGGTGTAGGTGCAGACAAAAAAACATACATTGCACAATGAAAAGCTACTTACAGATGAGACAAAAGGGTGAGAGGGCCCTGCTCGCAAGAGCTTACAATCTATTAGGGTGCATGGGTGAGACAAAGGGTAAGAAGTGCTAGATTTACAATGGTCCAGCCATGTGACATAAATATGAGGTTGTTTTATGTAGAATTCGGATGGGCTTGCCACCCAGACAGTACATCTATATACAGTTAAGTGACGACAATGAGTGCGCTGGCGGGTGAGGTTGGGGGGGTTAGGCATTAGGGATTCTGGTAGGCCAGAGTGAGAAGATGTATTCTCAGGGCTCTCTTAAAGCTATGAGAGTTCTGGGTGTGCCTGATCGCCCGCGGTAGCATGTTCCAGAAACTGGTGCTGCACGTGGAAGTCTTGGAGACGTGCATGGGGTTCGGGGTGATTTGAGGAATGTAATTTGATATCATCAGCAGAGCGGAGAAAAGCGGGTAGGGTGGTAGACAGAGATGAGGGAGGAGATGTAGGGGGGGGGTGCAGTGTTGTGGAGAGCTTTATGGGTGAGTGTGATGAGTTTATATTGTATCCTGTATGGAATGGGCCACCAGTGCAGTGACTGACACAGGGTAGAGGCATCAGTGTAGCGGCTGGAAAGGCAGACAAGCCTGGCTGTTGCATTCAGGGCAGATTGGAGAGGGGAGAGTTTACAGAGAGGGAGACTGATAAGCAGGAAGTTACAGTAGTCACGATTATGAATAAGAGCAACAATGAGAGTTTGAGTTGTTTTCACAGTGAGACAAGGACGGATTCTGGAGATGTTCTTGAGGTGCAGGTGACAGGAGCGGGCAAGGGATTTGATATAGGGGGTTAAGGACAGATTGGGATCTAGTATAACCCCCAGACACTGGGCCTGCTGCCTAGGAGTAGTGTTGAGCGATTGCGTTGGCCATCGACATTGGTCGATAGTCGATAGTCGACCATCATCGACAAGATAGTCGATAGTGAGCAGTCGATTATGAGCGATGACCATTAAAGTCTATGGGAGAGCAACAACACCTTCATTCTTACACCCAAACAGGGCTGGAGAAGCTTGAATTAACATCCACAAAAGTCAAATGGATACGTGCTACATCTTAGGCAACACACTTAGGTTATAAAAGCCACAGAAAAAAAAACACACAACATTCAAATATCCCTGTCTTGTACCACAGCATGACCCTTAAACCTGCATATCACCCCCAAATTAAAAAGTGCCAAAGGCAGTATGATTTTAACCAACATCTTACTTGCACTGCACATTGAATATCCCTTTTCTGGAACGCCGCATGAGCCCCACCCCCGCATGACCCCCAGATTTAAAAGTGCCGGAAAAAGGAGTCTTTCAACCACCATTTTAGTTTCACTGGACATTGACTATACATGTCCTGGCCACAGCATGAGCCCCAAACCTGTATGACCCCCAGATTCAAAAGTGCCGGAAAAAGGGGTCTTTCAAAACCACCATTTTAGTTTCACTGGACATTGACTATACCTGTCCTGGGCCCAGCATGAGCCCCAAACCTGCATGACCCCAGATTAAAAAGTGCCGGAAAAAGGAGTTTTTTCAACCACCAATTTTAGTTTCACCCGGACATTGACTATACCTGTCCTGGGCCACAGCATGAGCCCCAAACCTCATGACCCCCACATTTTAAAAAGTTTCCGGAAAAAAGAAGTCCTTTCAACCTCCATTTTTTTTTCACTGGAAATTGAATATAAATGTCCTGGGCCACAGCATGACCCCAAACCTGCATTTACCCCCAGATTCAAAAGTGCCGGGAAAAAGGAGTCTTTTCAACCACCATTTTAGTTTCCCTGGTCTTTTGACTTTTCCTGTCCGGGCCACGGGCTGACCCCCCAAACCTGCATGACCCCAATTAAAAAGTCCGGGAAAAAGGAATCTTTCAACCCCCAAATTTTAGTTTCACTGGACTTTTTGACTAAATCTGCCCCGTACCGCAGAATAAACCATTAAACCTGTCGCCCCACAATTAAAAATTTGCCAAAAAAAGGGTTTTTCCCAACCCCCTTTTTTAAAGGTTCCCCCCGGGCCCATTGACTATACCTGCCCGGGGCCCCAGCATGACCCCAAAACCTCATGACCCCCAAATTTTAAAAAAAGTGCTGGAAAAAGGAGCCTTTAAAACCAAACCATTTTAGTTTCCGGGAAACATAAACTTCCCTGCCCCGGGTGGGCGCTTCCCCCCCCCCATATGCCCTCCCGTACCAATTGGGGCTTCTTTTTGGAAAAACCCTGGTGGTTAACCCCCCTTTTTTCCCCCCAGGTGCCCTTTTTTGGCATTCTTTTTTTTATTTTAAACTCAACGTGCTGGGGGAAAATTGTCTTGCACTTTGTTCTCTGCCCCATGCTCCAAAACCCCCATGTCCCTGAATAACCTACATCTGGTCAAGTTTTCCTTAAACCTTTCCCTTTGAAACAATTCAGGGGGGAAATTTTTTTTAAACCATTTTTTTTGTACATGCAAGTTTTTTATATGTTTAATTTCAAAAAACACTTTTTTAAAATGGGAAATGGAATCCCCCCAAATTCTTCTTTTCTCTTTTTTTTTTGTATTAAAGGGGTTTGTTCTCAATAGGGATTGCTAGCTATTAAAAAAGATCTTGCAAAAACAAGTCTTTTTGGGGCATATATTCCATTAACGGGGCCCAAAACCTATTCCTTTTTCCCTAAAAGGGCCCCATCACCCATGAGCCACTTTTGAAAATTGTGAAGAACAAATGTCTGTTACAAACAACATTTATTAGAATAGGTCCTGTAGTATGAGCTGCATTTCAAAGCAAAATGCCCCCAAAAATTCAAAGCAGGACCCTTGAGCCACTTTGGACAATGTGAAGAACAAATTTTTGTTAGAAGAAACAACATTTTTTTTATAATAGGACCTGTAGTATAGCTTGCATTTCAAAGCAAAATGCCCCCAAAAAATTCAAAGCCTGACCCTTGAGCCACTTTGGACATTGTGAAGAACAAATTCTCTGTTAGAAACAAAATTTTTTTATAATAGGACCTGTAGTATTGCTGCATTTCAAAGCAGCATGACCCAAACAATTATAAAAATGACTTCTCAGCCACTGTTAAAAATTGTGAAGGAGAAATGCCACTTAGAAGCCACATTTCTGTTCCAAAGGACCATGATTATTGCTGTATCTCACAGCTACATGACCCCAAAAAATTATAAATATGACTTCTCAGCCACTATTAAAAATTGTGAGGGAGAAATACCACTTAGAAGCCACATTTCTGTTCCTCAGGACCATAATTATAGCTGTATCTCACTGCAACATGACCTCAAAACCATTGACAATGCGAAAACTTCTACAGATCAAGTGAATAAATGGAATACGGTGTTGTCATGAAACCTTGCTGTCTTTTACAGTCTCCTCACAGCAAAACCAGCAAAATGAACTGTTGGGAAAAGAGAATAAAAATTGCAGTAAGAAATGATCATTTTAAAAAACATTTTTCAAGAGGACCATTTCTGTTTGAAGAGGAATGTGAAGTAGACTGGCAACTAATTCGGTGACCTCGGCAATTGGGGCCACAACATCATCAGAGATCCATGCCTGATTCATCTTGATGAAAGTCAAACGATCCACATTATCTGTGGAAAGCCGGATGCGTTTGTCTGTAATGACTCCTCCAGCTGTGCTCAAGGTACGCTCAGAAATTACGCTGGCTGCTGGGCAGGACAACACTTCTATGGCGTGACAAGCCAGCTCGGGCCATTCGACCATTTTGGAGACCCAGAAGTCTATTGGGTCCGGAACACATACAAAAACATCGGTGTTGAGACTCAGATAGTCGTGCACCATGATCTTAAGCTGGTCTCTGTGTGTTGGATGTGTGCCCTGCATTGCATGCGTTGGTAGAGTGGTAAACAAAGATTGCCAGAGGTCACCCATTAGGCTTCTGCCACCTTGCCTGCTGCTGCTGCTACGGCTACTTGGCACTCTACTGCTGTCACGTCGCTGATGTTGTTCGACCGTGACATTTGGGGAACGTGAAGCAGACACAACAGATGTCTCCAGTTGATCAATCAGCAAGGTCTCCATTTCCTGCATTTTACTCCTCTATTTGGGTGGGTGGAAGGAAAGTGATGAGTTTTGTTTTTGTACCGGGGATCCAGGAGGGTGGCCACCAGTAACTGTTGTTCATTTTGATGGCCTTAATGCGAGAATCATGTTGGAGGAAATGGAGCATCCAAGCACTCATGTGAGAGATGGAGCCTTGATTTCCCAAGCCTCTGGGTCGAGGGGCACTAGCAAACTGATCTTCCTCATCTTCCTCCTCCGCCTCAAATTCGCGCCAACCTCTTTCCAAGGCAGGACGTTGGTAACGTCGGTGTCTAGTAATACCTCCTCCTCCTCCTCCGCTGCCTCCGGCACAGCTTCAACACAGCCCTGACTTGCCTGAGATGATGCACCGTGAGAGCTGATGCGCCACCTTGCACTAGCTCTGGACCCCGAACCACTCCCAAATGAACCCCGATGAAATTGTGAAACTGTCGGGCCTTTGGATTTGACGGAGAAAAGGCTCCATTCCGCATCGTGCCCGTCCCCTCCTCCTGCGGCGGGACCTGTTGTTTAAGGGGCCCAAACGATCTTTCCCAAAACTAAGATCCCCCACAATGCTCATGCTGACAAGGGCTTTTGCCCGATGACCATTTTGGGGCAAGGGGGGGTTTGCAGAGCTTTTCACCTGCCTCCCTCTCGGTGGCTAACACCCCGAGGTCCCGCACCGCTGCTTGTCAGGGCCATGTGCCCCAAACCTTCGAAACTGCGTAATGGCTTTGCGCTGCTGCCAAAAATCGCGGGACATGGGGGTGGAATTCGGTGTTCCCCACGTCAACAATGAGACGGTTGACGGGGGGCCGACTGACTGCAACGAGCCAGGAGGACGAAGCGGGTTTGGAATGGGGGGAAGGGAACTTAGACTTGACCCTTCCTCAGCACATCCAGACCCGGGTACCTTTTAAAATTTTCGGGACAAAAGGGTTATGACGGCCAGGCAAGGGATGTGCTCCAGCCTCCCGATTTAAGGCGGCCAGCAAATTTCCCCCTTTTTATGCACCCCACCTTGCCTGGCAAAAGGGTTCTTGTCACCACCCACGCCGGGTCTCGTTGCGGAGAGCCTTACAGTCCTGACCTTGTGGGGGGGGTCTCCAAGACAGTTAATTTCAACAGGGCCTGGTGTCTTGGGGAGGGGATGCCCCCAGAACCGGGGGGAAAAAACCCTGCCCCTCCCTGCTTTTGAAGAGCGGCGCCGAGCCTGAAACCCCCCCGTCCCCCCAGAGACTCCACCCCAGTCACCCAGGAGCTGTCACAGGATATGGGGGGGCTTGCCTCTTACTAGTCCATTTTGGGTAGAGGGACTTTTCCGGCCCAACAGACAATGCGCTTGAAATTTTAGAAAACCGGGGTGGCCATGCAAGGAGGGCTTTCTTTTCAAAGAAATGCCTCTCCATCTGGTTTTAATTGGGGCAGGAAAGGGGCCATGAGGGGCAAACCCCCCTTGTCCCCCAACCGGAAAGGCAACATTTCCAAGGCCAAAACCCGGCAATGCCCATCAGGCTTTTGGCTTTGGGAGGGTTTTTGGATTAAAGGTTTCTTCGCTCCCAAACCTGGAAGACAAAAGGGCGGGCTGCTAACTGGGCCCCGTACGGGTGCAGTCATCAAACGGCGGAAAAAAAAAAGGGGGAAAAGGGGGGTTCTGGTGGTGCGGTGGGACTCGGGGCGACGGTGGAGGCTGAAGCGGAGGTATCCCTATCATACTTGAAGAAAGGAGCTAGGAACGCTTGGTGGGGCGGGGGAGGAGGAGGCGGAGACAAAGGGTTGACATGGTTGGGGGGCCCGGCGTCGGGCTGGGCCCTTTTTTGGGCCCAAGTGTTTTCCTCCATTTCAATAGCATTCGCTGCATGTGACTAGACAGTTTGGGGGTGGTTAACCACCTAAGGTTCTTGCCCTTTTTTACGTTTACCCCGGGATAGGGGGCATATACATCGCTGGGTGAATAGGCTTGGTCAAAAAGGGCCCGGGTTGAGAGGTCCTGACCTTTTGACGGCGATAACGAGGAGGGGGTTTGCGTTTTCCGTGGCTGGCCCGGGAAAATATCAGCGGACTTCTCACCCCCTCCCATTTTTTTTGGGGGGAACCCGTATGACACACCCCTCTTCTTCCTCCTGTCCGTGATGAAGCGCTCGCAAAAAATTCTGTGAAAAGACCACTTTTTATCCGCAAGTCGTCATCATATCATCAACACAGGTGACTTCTCTCCGACATTCTGCATCCAGGACTGCGGGGTACAAGCAAGAGGGACGAAGGCCCTTGCCGGGCCCCCGGGATTTTTGCCGATTGACCGCTTCCTTTCCCCCCCTTTATGGGATCATAACTGGGGTCAGAGAAGAAACATTTTCTTTTGGCCCCTTTATCTTTTAACATGCCTTATGACCCCAACCGCATTTTGTCATCAAAAGGTTTTTCAGAAAAAAGGGTTTTCCACAGTGGGGGTACAAAGAGTTTACATTTGGGCGCTTATGTTGAAAATGCTTGATGTGATCGACATTTGGGCCGTGACTGGAGGGGAGGAGGAAGATGTGGATCAGGTTGTTAAAACCACCGAAGGACGATGGCGACGCTGTTCTTACTGAGATTTTACAGGGCCCTGCCCAGGATGACAGGCCGACGGTCCTGCAACTTTTACGATCCGCTGGCAGCGTGTTGTCACCACACTGGAAGGGGCACCTTTCTCTCGACCCCTTTCCTCCCGCCACCCCCCTCTTTGCTCGCTTAAACCACCTGATTTTTGTCCATACTCAGAAAAATAAAAATTTGGAAAAAAGGGAAAAAGTTTTGGAAAATCTTTAAATTTAAAAACGGGAAATCACAAACTATTCTCAAATCCCTCAAATCAAAACAAAATTGCTGGATTCAAATATAACTGCAAAGTAGATCTATCAACAAGCTGGCCTGCGCCAAAGTGAAAAAACACGTATCTGAAATGTATTCGGATAATAAAAGGTATTTTTGGCACCTATAAATTCACCTGTGGTGACTACAAAATTGCTGGATTCAAATTTAACTGCAAAGTAGATCTATCAACAAAGCTGGCCTGCGCCAAAGTGAAAAAACACGTATCTGAAATGTATTCGGGATAATACAAGGTATTTTTGGCACCTATCAATTCACCTGTGGTGACTATAAAATTGCTGTATTCAAATTTAAGTGCAAGCTGCCTCAATGAACAAAGCTGTAGTGCGCCAAAGTCAAAAAAACACGTATTTGTTATGTATTCGTATAATACAAGATATTTTCGGCACCTTTCAATTCACCTGTGGTGACAATAAAATTGCTGGATTCAAATTTAAGTGCAAGGTGGATATATCAACAGAGGTGGAATGGGCAAAATTGAAAATGAACACCTATTTGAAATGTATACTGATGATAAAAGTGGAGTTTTGCACCTAACAAAGAGACCTGCAGTTACTAGAAAAGAGTGTTATCCTATAAGTTCAGGCTGCCCAATATCCCAGGAAATATTTCAATAGAAAACTGTTAATAATAAAGCTATTGCAGTGCAATGTCTACACTAAGTCTTGGTGAACTTTATCCAGTATTCTTTA
Organism: Phyllomedusa bahiana; assembly: GCA_025379985.1. NCBI lineage: Eukaryota > Metazoa > Chordata > Amphibia > Anura > Hylidae > Phyllomedusa > Phyllomedusa bahiana. Next base: position 67,751 of record JAODAL010016580.1, on the reverse strand, counting down.
TAGAGCTTGTCTGTGTTCCCCCGCAGGGGCCCCCACTCCACTCCCCCCCCATGACTTTACAGCGGTAGGTGCTCCGTTAAAATTCTCTACCGAACTATATAAAATCTTCCAATCTCTCATCTAACTAAATTGTAAGGATCACAGCTAATAATAGAGGTTTCTCTGTGAAGAAATATAATAATTTCGCTGAGCTGTTTGGACACAAGCAGAGCGCACATCCTTCTGCTCTGAGACGCTGAGAGACACTGAGGCTGAACAGGAAACGCTGTTCTATGTAAAACGAGGTCATGTGATTTTTCCAGCCAATCGCAACCATACACATCCCAGTCATGACGTCGCACACACATCTCACCCTGCTCTATTCTGTAAGCTGATTTGCTGGCCACCAAAATGACAGGAAGCGCCGAAAAAAGGCGCGATCTTAATAGATGATGCACAGATTTTAACCTAAATTATCGCATGATCTAAAAAATCTGATCACCATAAAAACTGTGCCGATTTCAACTTTGTCGATAATAATCGCTCAACACTACCTAGGAGTTATGTTGGTGCCACACACTGAGACCGAAATGGCAGGGTAAGGTCGGTTAGTAGATGGTGGGATGACTAAAAGTTCAGTTTTAGTGAGGTTTAGTTTGAGATAGAGCGTGGACATGATGTCAGAGACAGCGGACAGACATTCACTGGTGTTTTGTAGCAGGGCAGGAGTGAGGTCTGGGGAAGAGGTGTATAGTTGAGTGTCATCCGCATAGAGATGGTACTGGAAGCCAAATCTGCTGATTGTTTGTCCAATGGGGGCTGTGTAGATAGAAAAGAGGAGAAGACCTAGAATGGATCCCTGTGGAACCCCAACAGCAATAGGAAGAGGAGAGGAGGTAGAACCTGCAAATGAGACACTGAATGAGAGGTCAGAGAGGTAGGATGAGAACCAAGCGAGAGCGGTGTCCTGGAGGCCAATGGTGCTGAGCATGCTGAGGAGAAGGTGGTGATCAACAGTGTCAAAAGCTGCAGAGAGATCCAGAAGAAGCAACAACGTGTAGTTGCGCTGAGATTTAGCAGTGAGGAGATCATTGGAAACTTTAGTTAGAGCGGTTTCTGTGGAGTGTAGGGTGCGGAAACCGGATTGTAGAGGATCGAGAAGAGAGTTAGCAGAGAGATAGCGGATTAGGCGAAAGTAGACCAAGAATTCGAGGAGTTTAGAGATGAAGGGCAGGTTAGAGACTGGTTGGTAGTTGGCAGCACAGGATGGGTCCAGAGAGGGTTTTTTCAGTAAAGGAGTTATAACAGCTTGTTTAAAGGAAGATGGAAAGATCCCAGTGGAGAGAGAGAGGTTACAGTTTGTAGTTATGAGAGAGAGGACAGCCAGAGAAATGGACTGGAAAAGGTGGAAGGGAATGGGGTCACTAACTATTAACTAAAATTCTCTAATCTGGCTATATCCTAAGCTTGACAGCTACTCTAACAAGGATGGTATAAATTATGTAAAACTATGTCTCTGAGCTTTGAAAAAAACTATTGGGACAGCTCGCAGCGACGTGTTGCTCTGTAGTGAGATAGTGAACAAATGCAGCTGATCAGGAAATGGAGTCGCATACATAAAACAAGGTCGTGTGATTTTTGCAGCCAATGAGATCCATACAACGCCCAGTGCTGACGTCATACATTCAACTCACCCCCCTCTATGCTCTGAGCTGATTGGCTGGCCGCCAAAATTACAGGAAACGCCATAAAAGGCACGATAGTAAACCTGATAATGATGATCTTTAAGATATTCACGTAAATTTTGGGAAAATTGCAAAAAAATATAAACATTAAAAAACCTTTGCCGATTAAACTTTTGTAAATTTTAGTATCGCTCACCCATACTGTTAAGGGTTTAATAATAAAACAAAAAAAAAATGAGCAAAATTTACAGTCTTTTCATTCCCAAATTTTTTACCCCCCCAATTAAATAAATTTTTATTTCATATTATTTTTCTCCCAAATATATGGCCCACTGGCTTTTCCTTTTTTTTTGTGTGTGATCTTTATTAAAATTTACAAAAAATTGGGACATTAAGGGGGGCTTATTTGAAGGGGTTTTCCCCCCGTTTTCGGGGCAAAACCTGCGCGCCCCGGGGCCCAAAATTCCCCTGTCGGCGGGGGGAAATGTTTGTGTTGGGCCCCCCCAAGCGTTCGCCATTTTTAAAGCGCCCCCCGCATGAAGGGGGGGGGCAAGGGCGCGGTTTTTGTGGGGGGGTGTAGGCTTTCCCGGGGGGAGGGACGCGGGCGTTTTGAAAACCAAAAGGCATTTACGATGGCGGCTCGCCCAAAGCCCCGGGGGGCAATGCAGAGTCGGAGCTCCAAACAGGAAAGGGACTAGTTTTTTTTTGGTCGAAATGCCCCGGGCAGAGGCAAAGTGAAGAAAAAAAGGGAAACCCTTGCGAGGAAGCAGATAAAAGATCAGGGCAGAAAAATCCCCGGCGCTCCCGCTTGTGCGGGCACAGGAGTATGTTTCCAAAAAAAAATCGCCTTTAAAAAGGGCGGGAAAAAACCATTGTCGGAAAAGAGCTCAACCTCAAAAATAAAAAATTTTAAAAAAAAAAAACCTTTTTCCAAAAAAATCTAGAAGGGGAGCTTATTCAAAAATTCGGTTCGGGAAAATTTTTTTTTGGGAAAAATAAGAAATTAAATTCGGGAAAGCTTTTTCCTTTTTGGTCAGCAGAAAAAACCCGGGCCCCAAATTGAATACGGGGAAAAAGTGAATAAATTTTAAACCTAGGGGAAAAAACTTTTGGGGGGGGGGCCCAATCAGAATAAAAAGGCGGGGAAGTTAAAAAATACAGTTAAAAATGCGGGGAAAAAAAAAGGCTGATTGGGTTGAGCTAGCAGGGGTTGGCTATCTGGGCCAATCAGAATAAGGGCCCCCCGGGGGACCCATTTTTTAAACCTATGGAGAAGTTTAAACCCCAAATCAAAATAAAAGGGCCCGGGGGGACGTTAAAAAATTTACATTTAAAAAACGAAAAGAGTGTTTGGCTAAAGTGGGGGGGCCCTTGGCTTTTCCCACCCCAATCAGGCCCCGAGACTACTTCCCCCTTTTGTAGTTTTAATTGGGAGGGGAATGGGGCGCAATCCCCAATCTCGGCTTTCACCCGGCTGTGCAGCATGGGAGAATAAAAAAAAAAAAAATTTTTTTTTATTTTGAAAAATTATTCTCTGAAAAAAGGCCCCAAACATTCTATAAACATAAACCCAATTCTTTTCCCCCGAAACAAGGGCGGTTTTGTCGCCCGAGCCCGGGTTTGTTTAATGGGGTTTTTGCAATAGGGGAAAATTTTCCCGGGAAAATAACAGAAATTTCCCAATTTTCTTTTCGCTATTCTCGGGGTGGGGCATAAAAGCCAATAAGGAATGGGAAAGCAAACAAAAAAAACCCATTTTTAAGCTATGGAGGAAATTTTGACCAATCAAAATAGGCACGACAAAGCCCCATTAAAAAGCTTTGGAGGAAAATTTGGGACCAATCAGTTTAGGAGCGACAAAAAAACCCATTAATTTTTTGGAGGATTTTGGGGCCAAATCAAAATCCAAGGCGGGACGTTAAAAATACAGAAAAAATTGCAGAAAAAGGGGAAAAAATTGTTGGTGAGTCCCCGGGGGTTTCCCTTTCCCACCCAATCAGAGGGGCAAGGATACTTCTCCCATTGTATTTCTATGGAGAGAGGGCCCGCAATGCAATTTTCGGAAAACTCACGCCGTGCGGGCATGGAGTATAAATTAAAAAAAAAATCATTTTTATTTAAGTGAAAAATATTATCAGATAAAGCGCTGAAACCTTTTTAAAAAAAAATCAGTTAAATCCCAAAACTGGGCCCGTTTGTTCCCGGGAAAATCCCCCGGGGAAAAAATACAGTAATTCAAAACTTTTTTAAGCTCTTCTGTTTGGTCGGCAAACCCGGGCCAATCAAAATTTAGGAGCGACAGTGGCCCTTTAAATACCCTTTAGGGGAGGAGAATTGCCAAATTCAGAATGGGAAAGCAAAACAGGGCCCCCATTAAAACCCTTATGGAAAAAAAAAATTGACCAAAACATTTTTTAAAAAAGGGCGGGAAAACCATTTCCAAATTTACAGAAAAAAGGGGCAAAGGAAAAGAGGGTTTGGGTTAAAGGGGCGGGGGGGGGGCTGGGCCAGTTTAAGCCTTTTAAAGAAGGGGGAGTTCCTTTCCCCCATGAGTTCTATGGGGAAAAAAGAAATTCCGAGCGAGCTCTGTGATTGGCTAAGTTAAAAGAGGCGGGGTTATTTGGACCAATGGAAGAGCGAGCGACGCTCCTATGGGTTTTCTAATGCAATCTGAAATAAAACTGTACATCAAATTATAAGACTACAGAAGTTGTCCCGATGTGTATATAAAATTAATAATAATATGGCAGAACTAATACTAAATGGGATATTTTTAAAAACATCCTAGTCTACCACTGTGAGAGGTACATACCTTATGGTAATAAAAAAATTAGAAACAGGAAAAAAAACCCAATGTGGATCAACAGGGATGTAAAAGAGGCAATAAAAAACAAAAAAGAAGCTTTTTCACCTACTAAAACAGGGGGGGCAGTGAAGAGGCACTAAGAAGCTTAGGGAAAAAAAATAAAGTGTGTAAAATAAGGATAAAGGAAGCAAAGCTGGAGACGGAAAGACATATTGCTATAGAAAGTAAAACTAACCCCAAAATATTTTTTAACTATATAAATAGTAAAAAGATTAAAACGGAAAATGTTGGCCCTTTTGAAAAATACTGAGGGAGAGACACTAGAGGGCGATGAGAAAAAAGCAAACGTATTAAACACTTTTTTCTCCACTATATTTACCGAGGAGGATAAACCTTCCTGTTGAACAAAAGAGATGGGGTTTAAACTCCAACTTAAAAGTTTCTTGTCTAACCCAGGAAGAAGTGCGGGCTCCGTCTTAGGAAGATTAAAATAGACAAATCCCCAGGTCCAGATGGCATACACCCACGTGTCCTAAGGGAGCTAAAGTGATGTCATAAGATAGGCCCCTATTCTTAATATTCATGGACTGTCTAATAACGGGGTATGTCCCAAAGGATTGGCGCATAGCAAATGTAGTGCCAATATTCAAAAAGGGGTCAAAAAAGTGATCCAGGAAACTATAGGCCAGTAAGCTTAACCTCTGTTGTAGGTAAAATGTTTGAAGGTTTTCTCAGAGATGCTATCCTGGGGTATCTCACTGAAAATAAATGTATAACGCCGTTCCAGCATGGGTTCATAAAGGATCGGTCCTGTCAGACTAATCTCATCAGTTCTATGAGGAAGTCAGTGCTAGACTGGATCGGGGTGGGGGCACTGGATGTCATATAATCTAGATTTTTCTAAAGCATTTGATTCGGTGCCACATAAAAGGTTGGTAAATAAAATGAGAATGCTTGGACTGGTGGAAAATGTGTGCAAGTGGGTAAGTAACTGGCTCACTGATAGAAAACAAAGGTTAGTAATTAACGGTACATACTCAGACTGGATCGCTGTTTAACTAGTGGGGGTCCCACAAGGGTCAGTTTTGGGGCCCTATCCTCTTTAACATTTTCATTAATGATCTTACACAGGGAATACACAGTAGAATATCGATCTTTGCAGACTAAGCTCTGTAAAGTAATCAACACAATAGAGGATAATATGTTATTACAAAGGGATCTGGATAAGTTGGAGGCCTGGGCAGGGAAATGGCAGATGAGGTTTACTAAATGCAAGGTTATGCACATGGGGAAGAGAAATCCATTACATGATTACATGTAAATGGAAAAACACTGGGTAAAAGTGACATGGAGAAGGACTTGGGAATCCTGGTGGACAGTAAACTTAATTGTAGCAGCCAGTGTCGGGCAGCAGCAGCCAAAGCAAATAGGATCATGGGGTGCATTAAAAGGGGCATAGATGCACAGATGAGAACATTTATTCTCCCATTATACAAGTCACTGGTTAGACCACACATGGAATATTGTTACAGTTTTGGGCCCAGTGCACAGGAAGACATTGTAGAGCTTGAAACAGGTACAAAGGCGGGCAACAAAAATAATAAAAGGACTGGGTGGACTACAGTACACAAAAAGATTGGCAAGATTAGGGTTATTTAGTTTAGAGAAAAGAAGCTTCGGGGGGACATAAAAAATTTAGTTTAAATACATCAAAGGTCAATATAGAGATCTCTCCCAAGATTTATTTATACACAGGGCTGTATCTAAAAACAAGGGGGATCCTTTACGTCTTGGGGAAAACGAAAGTTTCTACATAAACATTTGAAAGGGATTCTTTACTGTAAGAGCGGTGAGACTGTGGAACTCTCTGCCAGGGGGGATGGTCATAGTGAATTCAATAAAACCGAGTTCAAAAAAGGGGTTTTGGATGCATTTCTGGAGCGATAATAATATAACAAGTTATATTGACTAGGATTAGGAGAGGGGTCATTGATCCAGGGATTTTTCTGATTTCCAGATTGGAGTCAGGAAGGAATTCTTCCTTTAAAAAGAGGACAATTGGCTTCTACCTCATTGGGGGTTTTTGCCCTTTCCCCTGGATCAACACCTTAGCACCACAGGCTGAACTAGATGGACGACTTGTCTTTTTTTAGCCTTACAAACTATGGGGGTAACGAAAAAAAAATATTAATTCAATAAAATCATGTTTATTTCTTTATTTTCGTTATCCAAGGATCAATAGTATGGGTTTCAAAGAAAATAAAGAAATAAAACCTGATTTTATTGAATTAATATTTTTTTTTCGTTACCCCCATATTATTATTCATTTTATATTTCACATCGGGACAACTTTGTAGTCTTATTTAATTTTGATTTCGGCCCATGTACAGTTTTATTTCAGATTGCATTTTGAAAACCCATAGGAGCGTCGCTCGCTTTCCCATTGGTCCAAATAACCGCGCCTCTTTTAACTTAGCCAATCACAGAGCTCGCTCGGAATTTCTTTTCCCATAGAACTCTATGAAAAAGTAGCTCGCGCTCTGATGGCTAAGCGGACAAGCCCCCGCCGCTTCAACCAATCAGCTCGTTTCTGCCTTTTTACTGTATTTTGAACTGTCCCGCCTTTCGAATATGATTGGTCAATTTTTCTCCATAGGTTATAATGGGTCCCTGTCGCTCCTATTCTGATTGGTCAATTCTCCCCCATAGGATATAATGGGCCAACTGTCGCTCCTATTCTGATTGGCTGGTTTATGCCGACCCAAACAGAAGAGCTTAAACAGTTTGAATTACTGTATTTCCCCGCGATTCCTTTTATTGCAATTCCCTATGTAGCGCCATCTCGGCGACAAACGCGTAAATTCGGGATTTAACTGATTTATTTTTAGAGAAGGTTTCAGCGCTTTCCCCTGATAATTTTTTCACTTAATAAAAATGATTTTTTTATTCATACTCCATGCCGCACGGCGCTGAGAGCCGAGATTACATGGCGCCGATCTCTCCATAGACTACAATGGGAGAAGTAGCTTGCGCTCTGATTGGCTGGGATAGGAAAGCCCCCCGCTAGCTCAGCCAATCAGCTCTTTTCTGCATTTTTACTGTATTTTGAACTGCCCAGCCTTTGATTCTGATTGGTCAATTTGTTCTCCATAGGTTTTAATGGTTCACTGTCGCTCCTATTCTGATTGGCCGGTTTATGCCGACCAATGGAATAGCTTTCAGAATTTGAATTTCTGTATTTCCCGGCAATTTCCAATATCCTTATTCTTGAATTAGGATATTGGAAAGTGATTTTGTTTTATGTATTTTTTATTTTTTAGGTTTCAGCTCTTTTTCTGAGAATGTTGAACGCCTTTATAAAGGCGATTTTTGATTCATACTCCGCACCGACATGTGGAATGATTTCTTGCTGTTTTCCAGTCTGTCTCGCATCAGAACAGATTTTCAGCGCAGTCCCGCACTGCGCCCTTGTCCCCACATTGTGCCCCACACACTGGCGAGGCGCAGGGAACTTTTCCCCGCATGTACGAGCGCACCTCCTCGGACGGCGAATCTTCGGCGCAGCCCCGCACTGCGCCTCAGTCCCCGCACTGAGCCCCACACACTGGCGAGGCGCAGCGGACTTTTGCCCGCATGTATGCCCACACTACCTCCGGCGGCGAATCATAGGCGCAGCGCCGCACTGCGCCTAAGTCCCGCACTGCGCCTCAAACACTGGCGAGGCGCGGCAGACTTTACATGGAATGTATGAGCGCGCCCCTGCCCCGACATAAATGAGGCGCAGATTTCGCCGGAAAACCGGCGGAAAGGTGCACCCCAATATGGTGAGCTTCATACATGTCGCCTTAAGTGGTGGCAATATGTGGTGGCATTATTTCATACTTGTAGTGGTTTTATCAGGAATGTTGTTCTTGGTATAGTGGGATTTGTTTGGAACCATCATGGTTATATGTATGGTAAGGTATTTGCTCCTTGTATTTTTTTTGTAATTGTATGGCTATCATTTAGAGGTACTGGTAAATGTTCTTGGTCATGGGAACCCATTAAAAACTTTGCTATTGGTCCCATCGTACTCTTGTTCTGCTCCTGGAGATAAGGGACAAATTTCTGAAGGAGATGAAGTTATAAAGAATGCAGGTCTCTTTTAGGCTACCATTCATAACATATCAGATAACATTGACCTTCACAGTTTTTATCGCTAAATCAGCAGTTTAGATGTTATCGGGTTTCCAAATTAATGAAAAAATTAAATATATAAACAAGCGCTTGTAGAAGCAATCCACACAGGGACCAGATATGGTTTCTGTAAAAGTAAGATGCTTTCTAATGACCCACTGATGTGAGAAAAATTCACTCAGAGTCCACGGTACCTCCAAAGTTTATTCTTGCATGCAAAGAAACAAAACAATATCATAGCAAAGCATTTGTCTGATTTAAACTTGCAATGTCTCATCTTTTATAGGTTTATAGCCCGCTTCCTTGTAAGAATAATATGTTATAATACTTCATGCCATCTAACCATATTAGATTTTTCTTGTTTAAACCATATTTTTCTATCATCTTCTATTGTTAAATTCTAACAAAGCATTAAGAGATATCATATTAAAGGCATATAACACAGGGTAAAGAACTCCTTAGACAAAATCACGGAGTGCTGATGGAACTAAGCGCTCAGAAGAGGTATGTAGCAGGACACTTAAAATAATCTTTGTGTTCACATTTATTAAAATACAGTAGTACAGAGACAACACGTTTTGTGTATTATCTCACACACTGCTTCAGTATATTTTCCGTAACAGTATGGAACTCCATGCTATTTCAGAGAATATTCTGAAGAAGTATGTGAGATAACACATGAAACTGTATTTTACTAAATGTGGACACAAAGATTATTTTAAGTGTCCTACTACATACCTCCTCCGAGCGCTTAGTTCCATAAGCACTCTGTGATTTTGGCTAAGGAGTTCTTTACCCTGTATTTTTTTCCTGTGGATCCTGTTAGAAGTGCTACGATCCCAGTGTATTGGAACCTCGGCTGCTGGTGGTTATATATGTGCACTTATGAGTTGTACCATAATTAGTACAACTCATCCAGGTGAGCAGCTTCTTCTTTAATTACGATCTGCTTTAACTACCTGTGTGATTTACTACACCAGATTGCGCCTGTCCCCTTTTTTTCCTTCCTTACCCTATTTTGTTTCCTCAGCACTTGGATTGAAATCAAAGCCATATAAAAATCACAGGTATATTATACATTGTAGATATTACTCTCAAACAGTTGTCTCCAAAGGAGCCAGGAAAATGTAAAAATGTAGTATCATCCAGCATTTATCTTACCTCAAGGATGGTTTGATAAATGATGCGACTGACAGTGATAGGAGTGTTGTGCATTACCAATTTTTTGAAGAGGGATCTAAGATATTGAGGTCTTTGCAAAGAGCATTGTCAAAATTGTGCCACCACCCCAATTCCTGTTTATTTTTAGACTCAGTCAGGGTTCTGTATTGAAAATAGTAGGTTAAGTCCTGGGTCCAACCCCACGCTCGTGCGCCTTATTTAAACCTCTCTGTTTCCTTATCTTGTGCCTGTGATTCTCCTGCATCCTGGCTTATGTGTATGCTTTGAACATTAAGATTGACTTCCTGGTCTCAAGGATCTGTCAGAGACATTCCAGGATCTTTTGGTCAGCGATCAGCAATCTAAAACCCTATGGCCCTCGCTTTACAGCTCAACTGTCGCTAAAAGTAGCATTCTAAAATATATTTCTCCCGTCCTCCCCAACTAATAAGACATCAGGCCCAGATCAAGAAACTGTGCAGCTGGGTTTGACCACGTCTCCTCAAGACCGCAGAATCTTACAAAAACAGAAGAGGCTCTGTTACCACTGCTGAACAGCGGGAGATCTAATCTGGTATTTCCCCAAACGTCCAAATCCGGAGAAACTCGGAAGTTCACCTAGGCAGCTAAGCATTTCCCACTGTATTGCAGGAGGTTCTTTTGCATAAAGAGCAAAGAAACTTGAACACCAGCGGAATTAGTACAAAGCAATGTGCTGCGTTTTATTTAGTCATCCCCAGGGGGTACACTGACGCCAACGCGTTTCAGGCTATATAGCCCTTGATCACGGCAATAACATATACCCAAAAGTGCTCTGTTTTATAGTGTTGATTAGTGGGAGGACTTATAGACTCCACCCCATCCTCGTCATATCCCTCAGTTAAAAACATATACATAAACATATGCCAAATCTATCCAATGTATGCATACATTATAACATTTTCTTTGAACACCTACTTTTCTCTAATAAATCAGGGCAAGGTCGCCTCTATAATTCATCCCAGACGGTACTCTTGTTTCCAACGTGTGTATCCACTGCGCCTCACGCAAGCGAACTTTTCTCTGCCAATCTCCACCATTCTGTGGCTTCCCCACTCTCTCAATGGCATAGCAGAGAAAGCTATCCACTGCGCCTGCGTGATGCTCCACAAAGTGTCTAGCCGCCCCGGAATGAGAGACATTGCCCTTCTTAATACTGGTAAGGTGTTCCGATATTCTTACTTTAAATTTACGAATACTGCTGCCAATATATGCCTTGTTGCAAGTGGTACAATGTATGATGTAAACTATATGATCGCTATCACAATTTATAAAATCCTTTATGTTATATACTCTATCCATTATTTTATTACTAGTGAACTTATATGTTTTTTGAGTATATTTACACGTACCGCAACGTTGTTTTCCACATGGATAAAACCCTATTAGGGAAAGCCAATTGTGCACATTTCTTTTAGTTTGAAAATTACTAGGAGAAATGGAACTACCTATGGTTCTATTACGTTTAGGGACCACAAATATGCCCTCATCAACAATGTCTGCCAAAACTGAATCCTTCCTCAAGATATTAATATTTTTGAGAAAGATTTTTTTGATCAGTTCATAATCCTGGCTATATGGCGTAGAAAATACAACTCCCTTTGTGTGGCACTGCTCCATCTTTTTACATTTTCTGCTGAATAACAAATCATTCTGTGTAGTACCTTGTATTTTCTCTTTAGCTCTCTCCAAATGTTTTCCAGTATACCCTCTGGTGCTAAGTCTCTTATCAATGGTGATACATTCCTTTTCCCAATCTGGTATTTCCCCAAACGTCCAAATCCGGAGAAACTCGGGAGTTCACCTAGGCAGCTAAGCATTTCCCACTGTATTGCAGGAGGTTCTTTTGCATATTTGTATTGTGTATAATGGCTATGGTTTTCCTGGGAACACATTTCTTGACTGTGGTTCTTCAGCTAATTCTTTGGACTAATTGGTGGTTGGCACACTGGGTTTTCCGTTATTGCCTCTCATGACCCAACTTAATGTGGTTGTTATAGACAACACCCCCCTCTGTCAGAGGACATTTAAGTTCCTCACTCTGCTGGTTATGTTAAAGATTGGATCGTTATACTCCGAGGTTATGTCTTTTTTTTGTATTAAATAGCTTACAGGCAGATGTGGTTCTGGGGTTACCTTGGTTACAAGTTCATAACTCAGTAATTGACTGGAAGAAGGCTGATGTTGTTCATTGGAGCTCTAGGTGTTATAAAGTTTGTTTAACACTATCGTTGTCCACTCGTTCTCCCAGTAACTCAACCTTAATTGAATTTGTTCAAGAGTTTTCCTGTGGGTTCTCTGAGACGGGCAGTAAATTACTCCCACCATATTGGCCCTAGAACTGTGCAATCAATTTGCTTCCAAAACACAAATTTCTTAAGGGTCGCGTATATAACCTTAATGCTCCAGAGAGAGAAGCTATGAAAGATTAAATCCAGGATAGTCTTCGCAAAGGCCAAATTCATTCCTTCTATGAAGTACCCTCTTCCTCTCATCCCCGATTTGTTCAACCAGATTTCAAGGGCCACCTGGTTCTCCAAATTAGATTTACAGGGTGCATATAATTTAATTTGTATCCACAAGGGGGGTAAGTGGAAGACTGCTTTTGATACTCTCAATGGGTGTTATAAGTATTTGGTTATGCCCTTTGGCTTAAGCAATGCACCTGCAGTTTTTCTAAATTTTGTTAACAATATTTTTCAAAATCTCATTGGGCAATTTGTTATAATTTATCTGGATGATATTTTGGTGTTTTACCCTGTCTTCTCACATAGGACATGTATGTACTGTCCTCCAAGATCTCCATGAGAGCAAAACTGGAAAAGTGTCTTTTTGGGGTACACGAGTTGCAATTCCTAGGTTATATTTTCACACCCAAGGTAGTAGATCCAGCGCATCAGTAAAAAATTCTAAATTTATTGCAAAATCCCATAAAACCAGTTCATGCTATAAAAGCAAAACAGCACATACTGAGGCAACCAGCATTAATGCCTTACATGTTTGAAGAGTCAAGGAAGTTAGGGCTCTTAGTTATACGCTATGGTGAAACAGGAACCACTACAATATAAATTCACACCAAGTCCACAGAACCAGGTGGGGATTAACCCTTAATTGGTAAACACAACAATCATATGCTCACAGCATTAATCAATAAATATATGTAAAGTTATTCTTAAAATTCATACCAGAGGGAAAGCGAATATTTAGATTCAAGATCCGAAGGCTTTCACAGAAATGAGCTTTTTCTCTCTGTCTTACAGCTTCAAATCCAGGGGCGGGTCTTTCCTCCCAGCAGGTGCGTCTTCCCTCACTGAAGACTGGTGACATCATCACATCCCCTTCCTGCTCCCTCCTTAGTCATCATCATTATTCTGTGTGAGCAGTGGGAGAGAGAGAATATCACAGCTCTGCAGACATCCTGTAATAGTCAGTTCTCATGCCTGGAAAACTGTCACCTCCCTCCACTAGTAATCCTTTTAACTAGAACACATGTATTGCTGTAAACAGTTTTACATACAGCCTGAAATGATGAAAGAAATGTGAGAAATGCAAACTGCTCCCCCTTTGTTATCAGGCAGGAGGAAGAGGGGGAACAGAATGTATAAGGCTGTGTTATATGGGTGTGGGAGCAGAGTGTATAAAGATGTGTTATATGCTTGGGAGAGTGAATCTAAGAGCTAGAGACTCAATAATTGCACAAATCCTTCACATAGAGCTATCACTGGGAGAGGAGCATAGAGAGCTCAGGCAGCCTTTATTACACAGAAACAGGAAGCACCTAGCACAGAAAGCGGGGGGAGCCAGTTTCAGTTTCATTTTTACACAGCTAAGAGGGGTGTAAGCACAGAGAGTACAGGCAGCCAATGATCGCATAGGGTGCGTGTCCCACACAGGGGTTGTGTCCTGACCAGGGCTGAACTAAATATCAGGCAGTCAATCACAGCAAAGGAGGTGTGGCCTGACCCCAGGCTTACAGATTACCTAATAGCTGCTATACTAAATGATTTAGGTATTACAAATCAATTGCAAAAGTGCTTATTTTTACTGTCCTCATCATTACAGATATGATCCTTGTAGTGAGAGAACCCCTTTAATAACTTTCTCAATGTATTTATTAATGATATAGGGAGGGGATTAATAACATTGTTTCCATTTTTGCAGATGACACCAAGCAATGTGGTGTAATGCAATCTTAAAAAGGTTAAAAACTAGGAGAATTGCTTGATGAGAAGGATCTGGGTGCACTTGTAGATCATAGACTACAAAACAGCATGTAATGTTAATCAGCTGCCTCTAAATCAAGCAGAATATTGACATGTATTAAAAGAGGCATGGCCTCGCAGGACAGGGATGTAATATCAGGGCCATTCCTAGGCTAAATTGTACTCAGGGCGAGGTGAAGAAATTTCACCACCCCCTCCCCCCCGCAACCTAATGCGCCACACTGAAACACAGTGCATCACCATCAACCAAATCTAAAATATACAACCAGCTTTACCACAATGTGCTAGGTAGAAAACTACTAAAAAATAGTCATACAGTTACCAAATAGCACCGCTACACCAACCAGAATCCCAGGCTAATAGTACCAATGTCCTGCTAAGACCACATATCACCAGTACGTAGTGACCGAATACTGCGACACCATGACCACATAGTGACCAAATAATACTGTCACACCATGACCACATATCACCAGCACATAGTGACCAAATACTGCGACACCGTGACCACATAGTGACCGAATACTGCGACACCATGACCACATATCACCAGCACATAGTGACCGAATAATACAAACTGACCATTACTGAGTATAAACCATTATACTACAACTAACATTACCAGCATACAGTGACCATACAATGATGGATACCAGCTGTACACAGGCTCTGCAGATGTTTAAATGATTACAGTAAAGTTACATTTAGTGACTCACAGGAGACGTCTCTGAAGAATTGTTCTCTTTCTCATCTTCTTCTCCATCTTTCCCAGACGCCATGACATCTTTTCCCGGTCTTGACTCTTCACTGTAGAATGTACAAAACAAACATCTTAGATGCCTCACTTTATCAGCACTAGATGCCCCTGTAGCCAGGTGATGCCCCTGTAGCCAGTAATTCCCCCTGTAGCCAATGATACCCCCTGTAGCCAGTGATGCCCCCCTGTAGCCAGTAGATGCCCCCTTAGAGCCAGTAGATGCCCCCTATAGCCAGTAGATGCCCCCTGTAGCCAGTAGATGCCCCCTGAAGCCAGTAGATGCCCCCATGTAGCCAGTGATGCAACCCTTTAGCCAGTGGATGCCCCCAGTAGCCAGTAGATGCCCCCCTGTAGCCAGTAGATGCCCCAATGTAGCCAGTACAAGCCCCCTGTAGCCAGAAGATGCCCCTTATAGCCAGTAGATGCCCCCTGTAGCCAATAGATGCCCCCCTGTAGCCAGTAGATGCCCCTGTAGCCAGTAGATGTCCCCTGTAGCTAGTACATGCCCCCTTTAGCTAGTACATGCCCCCTGTAGCCAGTACATGCCCCCTGTAGCTAGTACATGCCCCCTGTAGCTAGTACATGCCCCTGTAGCCAGTTGATGCCCCCCTATAGCCAGTAGATGCCCCCTGTAGCCAGTAGATGCCCCCTGCAGCGAATATATGCCCCCTGTAGCCAGTAGATGCCCCCCTGTATCTAGTAGATGCCCCCTGTAGCCAGTAGATCCCCCTTGTAGCCAGTGGATACCTCCGGTAGCCAGTAGATGCCCCCCTGTAGCCAGTAGATGCCCCCTGTAGCCAGTACAAGCCCCCATGTAGCCAGTAGATGCTCCTGTAGCCAGTAGATGCCATTGTAGCCAGTAGATGCCCCCTGTAGCCAGTACATGTCCCCTGTAGCCAGCACATGCCCCCTGTAGCTAGTACATGCCCTCTGTAGCCAGTATATGCCCCCTGTAGCCAGTAGATATCCCCCTTGTAGCCAGTACATGCCCCCCTGTAGCCAGTAGATGCTCCAGTAGCCAGTAGATACCCCCTTTAGCCAGTAGATGCCCCCTTGTAGCCAGTACATGCCCCCTGTAGCCAGTAGATGCCCCCCTGTAGCCAGTAGATGCTCCTGTAGCCAGTAGATGCCCCCCTTGTACCCAGTAGATATCCCCCTTGTAGCCAGTAGATGCCCCCCCTGTAGCTAATTATAAAATAAAATAAAAATTACTTACCATACCACGGTCCCCTCGTCCAGCTCCGGGAGCTGCTGAGCAGTGTAAGTGGCGTGATGTCATTACGCCGCTTACGCTGTCACGCAGCTCCCAGGGATCTCCTCGGTGGCAGAGCTGCCAGCCGAGGAAACCCAGTGTCGCAGGGGGCGCGGTGAAAGCTATGCGCCCCCTGCAACGTTGATACAGGGGAGGAGTCAGGATGGGAACGATCTGTCCTGCCTCCTCCCTGCACCAGCAACTGCACAGCGAGTGCGTGCAGCTGCTGAGTGGCTCTGCGCAGCTGTTATAAAACGGACGCGCAGAGCGAGGGGCTATTCTCCAGGCGGGCGAGCCGGGCGGCGCCCCAGTCGGGTGAGCGGAGTGTCGGCGCCCCGGGCGATCGCCCGCCTCGCTCGCCCCTAGGAACGGCCTTGTGTAATACTACCACTATATAAAGCATTGGTGCAGTCTCATTTGGAATATGCTGTTCAGTTCTGGGCTCCAGCTTAAAGAAAGTATGTTGTGGAGCTAGGGAGAGTACAAAGACAAGAAACAAAACAAATAAAGGGAATGGAGCATCTTAGTTATGAGGAGAGGTTAAAATAATTAAACTTATTTAGTCTTGAGAAAACATGGCTCCAGGGAGACCTGATTAAGTTATATAAGAATATAAATGGCCCATACAAAAAGTATGTGGAAAAGATATTTCATGTAAAACCCCTCAAAAGAGAAAAGACAAAGGGACATTCCCTTCATCTATAAAAAAAAAAAAGATTTAATTTCCAAATGAGAAAAGCCTTCTTCAGAACTATGAATCTGTGGAATAGACTGACTAAGGAACTGGTCACAGCAAGAAGAGTAGAGAGTTTCAAGAAAGGCTTAAATAACCACTTACTACTAAATAATATTCATACATATGTAGTCATATAAAAAATCTTGACCCAGTCTGATGGCAACTTTGGGATTAGGAATACAATCTTTCTTAGAACAGATTGGTTCTTGCTTTATGGGTTCCAAGTCTTCATCAGTAGGGGAAACTGCGCTTAAAAACTCCTTATATCCCTTCCTTCATCCACTTTTTCCACACTCTTGGTTGAACTTAATGGACTTGTGTCTTTTTTTCAACCATACTCATTAGAAAATAGCAGTAACCAAGAAGGTACTGAGCTGTCCACAGTAAACAGAGAGAAAATGCTTAGATACTCAAGACACATTGCGAGTGCCTGAGTTCCGTACATCGCTTATGCACTTCCTAAATTTGATGTACACCCCACATATTGTACTCTGCATTGTGTACAGGCATTGACATAAATAATGTAAGAAGAATCAAAGTTGATAAATGATTGAATAGAATATTGTTTTTAGTGTACTTACATAAGCCATACTGTATTGCAGTATTGCAGCGGTTGATAACCACATAGCAGATCATAGAGATATAGATATATTCTAACCCCACATGCCTTATGTATGGATGCCATCAAGATTTGGGCTATTATGGGCTGGGTACAACCAAGCTCCCTGAAAGCTCTGCAGAGATTCTTGGTAATTACTATAGAAAGTTTATCCGTAACTTTTCTTCAATAGCCAAATCTTTGACAGCTCTTACAAAAAAAGGGACAAACCTAAGTAATTGGGAAGCCATTCTTGCATCTGATCTGGTTCAGTCTGGTCTCTTGTACCCCTTTATTGGAGAAGTATGTTCTTCTGAGGTAGGAGTAGGAGCAGTTCTCTTGCAAGTGTCTCCCTCTTTGACCGATTTCTACCCGTGTGCTTTTTCTCATGTAAATTCTCCTCTAAGGAAAGAAATTATGTCATTGGAATCAGGAACTTCTTGCCATCAAGTGGGTGTTTAAGGAATGGCGTCATTTCTTTGAGGGGTAAAGACATCAGATTACAATTTTGACTTACCAATAGAACCTAACTTACCTTGAATCTCAGACAGACAAGATGGGCCCTATTTTTTACCAGGTTTGACTTTATTGTGACATATAGACCTGGCTCCAGGAATGTTAAAGCTGACACATTGACTCAACGCTCTTGAGCCACTCAACCTCCTGATTTACCACCCGAGCCCCTTTTAACTAAAGGTGTTGAAGTCTCAGTGATATTTTCAGATCTTGACTGTGATATTAGACAGTTCCAGCATTAAGCTCCACTAGCTACCCCCACTGGGATATTACTGGTATCACCACAGTTTAGCCTTTGGCTGTGCAGCAAGTTGTACAATTATGTTTTTACTGGGGGCCGTCTATGCTCCATGTTATTGCTTATGTTTCCACCTGCAAGACTTGTGCTCAAGTTAAGGTACTTCTTGTTTGGCCCATTTCCAAAAGCCTTGATCTGATTTGTTTGTGGATTTTATTATGGAATTACCCCTCTCCAAGGGAAAGACAGTAATCTGAGTTATTGTCGATCGCTTCAGTAAAATGTGTTATTTTGTGCCATTGTCACAGCCTCCTAATTCTAAGGTATTGTCACACCTGTTTATTGACCATGAAGTTTGCCTTCATGGGATTCCTGAGAGCATTGTTTTAGATAGGGGTCTACAATTTGTGGCTAAATTCTGAAGGGTCTTCTGTATTAAACTTGGAATCCACTTATCCTTTTCCTTGGCTTTCCATCCTGAGTCACACTCTCTAGCAATACCTCAGGTGCTATTGTGGGGATAATCAGACTGAGTGGCTTATTTACCTTTCTCTAGCAGAATGTGCTATCAATAATCATCACAATGTCTTCACTGATACTTTGCCGTTCTTTTTTAATTATGGTTTTCTTGCTCTTTGGTTCTCTCTCCTCTTCTGCTTCTGACAACCCTGAGGTGGAGGTAGAATCAAAGAAACTGTGCAGTCTGGGCCCAGGTTCAGTCAAACCTGAAGAAATCCCAGGTGATTTAAAAAGGAATGCTGATAAAAGATGCACTGCTGTACCGGTTTTCACAGTGATGGATAAAGTTTGGCTCACTACTAAAAATATGAAATTGAAAGAACTCTCTCGCAAATTGGCTCCTAGATATATTGGTCCTTACTTGATTATACAGGTGGACAGCCAAGTCTCTTTTTGCCTATGCCCTCCTCTTTTCTCTCTCATCCATAACGAGTTTCATAAATCTATCCAGAAAAAGTATGTTTCTCCAGTTGGTCCCCAGAGAGAACTTCATCTGCCAGCACAGGTGGAAGGGGAACTTAAGTATGATGTGGAGAGCATCATAGGGTCAGGAAAGGACTACAGTATTTAGTTCACTGAAAGGGGTATGGGCCGGAAGAGCGGACCTCGGTTCCAGTCTCTTCTGTACATGCCGTATGACTGGTAAGAGCTTTCCACGAGAGATTTCCATTTAAACTTGGTCCTAGACATAAAGGTCTGGTGGCACCTTCTAAAAAGGGGTTACTGTCAGCAGTGTGCTACCGCCCCTTTAAGGTTTCCTGTTTATTTTCAGCCTTAGCCAGGATTCTGTATGGAACCTAGTGGGTCCAGTCCTCGGTCTAATCCCTAGCTGCAGCAAGGTATTTAAACCTCTCTGTTTCCTCATTCTGTACCTGTGATTTTTCTTGTTTTCTGGCTTGTGCGTATGCTTTATGCTTTGAGATTGACTCCTCTGGTTCCTTACGTTGGCTTGATCAATGGCTACTTCTCACCTTCTTGTTTTGATACTGTGTTTTCCTCCTGGCTTGTCCTCAGCTTGTCTGACTAAGTTGTGTCTTGTTTGTTCGTGTCAGTTCCCAATTCATCTGTCTTGTTTCATTGGTGTATGCCTGTCTACATCAGGGCTGTCCAGGATGAGGCACGGATGTAGTGTGGCGATTTTTGGGGTGGTTACTCTGCTTTATGCATGGAAAGGTCAGGGAAAGATATATCCCTGACATACATGTTTATAGCCAAGCCTTCAGACTTTTTACTTTGAATCAAGAGAGTTTAACATTTTCAGGTGTCCTTTTTGAATGGGGTTACTTTGTGGATAAATGTTTACATGTGGAATCATGTGTGTTGTTTGAGATGTTCAGCTGTTTTCTCCATTTGTGCCTCACTGTAATAATAGTCTAGAAAATAATATTTGGTTTTGCACATCCCAAAAACTTTTTTTTTTTAAATGAGCATAGGTGCACACTGGTGTGGCAGCAATATACATACACATTACAATATCAGCAGCACACTATTAATTAAATAACGATCAAAAGGCACATAAGAATTTTTGGAAATGCATTTCTGCTACTTAGGATACATGAAAATTTTTTGAGGTTCTTAGTTGACATTTTTGATCAAAACTGCTTAAGCCCACCTCCCAATCAGCAAAGGGACCTCAATTAAGGTGGGAACCTACACTAACATTACCTCTCTTTAGGGCCTGTTAAGACCTCAAAGATAAAAATGGAAACACGGCCATACTCACAGCTAGGAAGCTGAAATGAGACTGAACAGAGCACAGAGGAAGCACAAGCCCCCATGCTACTTAAGAAAAATACCCAGGTGCAGTTAATTGGTGGTAGCCAATACATCCCCCACAGGGGAAAAAAACCACCAAATGGCTAGTTCAATCAGAAAAAGTTTTGGGTTTTTTTCTCGGTGCCAGGGGAACCCAAATTTCGGTCAAAAAACCAGCTTCCCAAACAGGGGGGGAAAAGGGTTAGATTTTTGGGGTACCTAGGGGTAGTTTCTTTGGGAATTCAAAGGGGTTTTTATTTTAACTTCGAAAAAAATTTCCACTCTGGGCAGGAGCGCGGTGCAGTGCAAAACTTTGGGGAATCCCCAAAAAACCCGGGAAAAATTTTCCCCCTGAAGGTTTTAAAAGTTTCACCCAAAAATTTTTTTTGTTTGTTCTTTGAAAAAAAAAAACCCAAAAAAAACGGGCCCTTTTAAAATTTTCCCAAAAATTTTTCCAGCAATTTTTGGTTTAATTGATTTTTCAACCACCGTTTTTTTTCCCAAAAAAGAGGAGAGGTTTTTGCAAAGGGACCCCCGTTTTTTCCTCCTTAACAATTTCTAGGGGGCGAGGGAAAACAAAAGGGGGGGCCCAAATTTAACCCCAAGGTTTGCGGTGTTGGGGGGGAAATTTTGTCAAGGAAAAATAAAAATTTTAAAAGGGGGTTTTCGTTGAAATTTTTCAGGTTGGGAAAAAACGGTTTTAAAGGGCCCCTTTTTTTAAAAAGGGCGGGAAAAGACTTGAGGCGTTTTTTTTTTCCTTCTTTTTTCTTGGGGTAGCATTTTTGGGGGTTTTTTTGGGAAAGGGGAAAAATTATTTTGGCAAAATTCCCCCGGGGGGGGGGGGGGGGGGGGGGGGCGGGGGGGGGGGGTTTTTTTAAAAAAAAAAACCAAATATTTTTGTTTCCCCAATGCCTCGGGGCCCCCGGGGGCTTTTAAAAGGGTACTTGGGGAGGAGGGCTCCCAAGCTCGACTAAAAAGGTTTTCAAACCCAAAGGGTTGAGTCCCCCCTTTTGAAAAAATACCCCGCCTTCTTGGGGCCCCAAAATTTTCCGGGAAAATAGGATTTTTTTTAAAAGGTGTTCAAAAAAACTAAACTTTTAAAAAAAATTTTTGGTCAAACATTTCTTTGGAAAATTCCCTAGGGATTTTTGGGTTTTTTTAAAATTGGGGGTTGGTGTTCACCTTAGGTTAAAAAGTGAAGATTGTTTAAGTTTTCCCCAGTTTCCCCCGGGGCGGGGATTTTTTTGTAAAATTTTTTTGGGGAAAAAAAAATTAAAAAAAAAAAATTTAGTTAGCTTTAACCTTTCTGATTTTTGGCCTTTTTTGGAATGTTTTCTGCAGAAGTGGGGAAAAAAAAGAAATTTCGGGGCTAAATTTTGCCAAAATTTTTTAGAAACCGATGCAAAAAAGTTAAAAGGGCAGATTTTTGAAAAAAATTCTACCCTTTTATGGGAAAAAAACCCGCGGGGTTTTTTTTCAATTGGTATGACCCTTTCAAAAAATCTGAAATTTTAAAAATTTTCTGGCATTTTTATTCCTGAAAAAAACAATTTTTCCCGAAAAGACCGCTTTTTGGGTTTTTTGGGAAATGGGTTTCCCCCAAATTTTGTTCAACCCTTCCAAAAAAATTTTTTTTTATTGGGTTCAAGTTTTACTTTGCTTCCCAAAAACCCACTCTTCGGGACCTCAGGGCCGTGCTTTAACATGACCCCAACTTCCCATGGTCCCCCTTTTGGGGGTCCCGCTCCAATATCCCCCCAACCGAAGGTTGAGCTCACTAAAGTCCCAAACCAGCCAAAGCAAACCAAAATTGGGGTCGATCCTTTCCCTCCCGGGGGGGGGGGAAAGCGTCCAAAAAAAAGGGGGGAAAAAAAATTCAGGGGGGAACCCAAGCAAATCCGGTTTTTCCCAAAAGGAAATTTTGCCGGCAAAAAAACCCCCCATAGGGGGAAGGGTTTTAAACCCTTAAAGGGCCCGAAAACAGGGGAGGTGCGGTATAAACCCCAAGGACCAAGGAATACGGGACTTCAATAACAAGTCATTAAGCCGGGTCCTATTTCGGTTTTCTCCCGGGGTTTTGCACCAGGAATAAAATTTGTCTCGGGGGTTTAAAAATTTTCACGTAAAAGATTTTGTCAAACACTTTTTTTGCCCAGGGGGGCGGGCTTTATCCCCCGCGGACCTGTGGGCACAAAACCCCATTCCTTAACCAATTTTGGGATTTTTTTGTCCTTGGTTGGTCCCCGTTGCAACCAATTCCGGTTCACTAACGGAAAAAAAATTTGGCGACTAGGTTTGAAAAAGACTTTTTCCTGGGTTTAACCCCATTTTTGGCCCAAAAAAGCGTAACATAGTTTCAAAATTTTTCTACCACCCCGGGGAAAAAGGGAAAGATTTAAAAAGTTTAAAAATGAGGGGTTTTTTTAATTCCCTAAAATTCCCCCTTCTTATTTTAAAAAAAGGCCCCAAAATTTTTTAACATTTTTCAAAAACATTTTCCCAATACCTCTTTTTTGTCGGGTGAATTTACCAAAAGCCTTTTTCAAAAATTTAATTTTTTTGAAGAGAAAGGGGGTTTAAATAATTTTTTGGAAAATTGGCATTCGATGGGGAGAACAGGGGGAAATTTTCTTGTTTAAAAAAGGGCCTCAAAATTTAAGGTTCTAGGGCCCTGGCCAAGGTTTTAGTCCTTCCCGGGGGAAACCGGGGGGTTATAACCACCCCAAAAGGGAGGGAAAAAGGCCAAAAATTTTTTCCCCGTAAAAAATTTTGACGGGCAAAATCGAAAGTTTAGGGGTTGGTTTGAAAACCTTTCCCCAGTTTTGGGGGTCAAAAAAACCCCCTTTTTTTCCCCAAAAAGGTCTCAAGCCCCAAATTTTTCCCCCCTTTTGTTTCAATTTTTCCCCCCAATTCCCCCAAGTTATTTTTGTTTGCGTTTAAACCTTTGAAGGTTTTTTTCCTTTACTTTAAAGCTTTTTCACTCCAATGACCCCGGCCCCAAAACCCGTCCCCAATTTTGGGCTTTAATTTCCCCTTTAAGGGGGCAAAATTTTTGAAAGTTCCCAAAAACCCCTTTGCCCCCCGCCCCTTGGGGGTTTTGGGTCTTTTTTCCCCCCCGGGCAAACCCCCCGTTTGGGATAAAAAAATTTTTTTCCCCCTTTTTTTTAATTTGTTCCAAAACCCCGGCTTTTTGGGATTTGGAAAAAGGGGATTTTGTTAACCCTTTTTGGGGGGGTTTTTTTAAAATTTTCACAAAACCCTTCGTCCCCCCCAAAGTAAAAAAGAAACTCCCCCCCAAAAAAAAGTCTTTTTTTAAATAAATTTTACGCCTAACCCCTTTGGTTAAAAATTCCTTTGCCCCAACCCAATACGTAAATTAACCCCCTAATTATGGGAAAACCGGCCCTTTTTTTTAACCATGAGCCCCTTGTTTTAAAAAAGTTCGGGGTTTTCAAAAACCTTTGGGCCCCCTTTTTTTAAAAAATTTGAAATTTTTAAAAAATAAAAAAACCTTACTTTTAAAATTAAATTTAAAAAAAACCCCCCCTTTTTTAAATTAAAAGTTTTAGCAAAGAAAAAAAATTTTGGGTCACAACGGCCCCGGGGAAAAAGGCAAAAATAACGGTTGTAATTTTAAAAACCCCCGTTGGGGTTTAAACCCTTTGATTTTAAAGGGGAAGCAAAAAAAATAATTTAAAAAATTCCAAAAATAAACTTTCCTTTAAAAAAGAAAAAAGGTTTGGAAAATTTTTTAAAAAAATTTTTTAAAAAAAACCCAAAGACCCAAAATAAAAAAAAAAGGGGCCTTTTTTAAAAAAAAATCAAAAAATTCCTCTAAATTTTCAAACAGACCACGGGTTTTAAAGTTTTCCCCCAAAAGTTTTTTTTTATCAAAATTAATTTCTTTAAATAAAGGGTTTCCTTTCACCCCCCCTTTTTTGACCGGGTTTTTAGTTTTTCTTTTTCCAGCACGTTTTTTACGCCCTTTGAAAATCTTTTGCCCCTTTCCCGGGGCCCCCCGTTTTGGGACGGCGGGTTTTAAAAAGCCCCGTCCCCAAGCTTTTTTTAGGTTGGGCACGGAGTTCCGCCCCGGGGCCCCAATTTTTAACCCTTTTGTTGGGCGGGGGAAATACCGCAGGAAAACGGGGGTTCCCGCCCGGGGGGTGTAACCCCCGGTCTCCCGCAGGCTAAAGGGCCGGGCTGCACAGGAACCCGGGGGGCCCCCCAAGGTCCGGGGGCCTGCTATCAGAAACCCCGTGTTGGAAACGGGGGTTAACATTGCCTTTTCCCAAATACCGTACATTTAAAGATAATGAAAAATGAAATAATATCAAAAATTTTAAAAAAAAAAAAAAAATTTTAAAAGTTCTCCCTTCATGGGGTAAAAAAAATATACAAAAAAAACATAAAAAGGGGAAAAAAAAAAAACAAAAAAAAAATAAAAAATTTAAAAAAAAATAAAAAAAATTTAAAAAAAAAAAAAATTTTTACCACACAATAAAAACCTTAAAAAATTTCAATTTTGGGGAAAAAAGGGTTAAAAAAAAAAAATAATAAAAAAAAACAAAAAATTTTAAAAAAAAAAAAAAAATAAAAAAAAAAAACAAAATACCCCATAAAACCCCAAATTTTTTTAAAAAACAAGGCCCCCCCCCCCCCATGTCTCAAAAAAAAAAAAAACCTTTTTAAAAAGATGAAAACAAAAAAGGGGCAAAATTTTTTTCCCTTTTTTTACAAGGGGTTGGGGGTTTTTAATTTGCTAGCCCAAAAAACTTTTCTAAAACCTTATAACTTTTCCCAACCCCCCACCTTCACAAAATTTCCCAAAACATTTTTCCCCCAAGGGTTTTTAAAAATTTAAAAAAAAAAAAAAAAAGGCCCTCAACAATTACCTTTTTTTTTTAAAACCAAAAGAAAATTTTTGGGGGCAAGGGGGGGCCAAAACGGACACCCTTTTTTTTTTTCCCCCCCAAAGTAAGTCAAAAGATAAATTAACCAAATTTTAAAAAGGGTTTTTGGAAAAAAATTTAGAAACCCCCCAACTGCTTGGGGGGCAAACCCTTTTCTTTTAAAATTCCGC
Organism: Phyllomedusa bahiana; assembly: GCA_025379985.1. Lineage (NCBI taxonomy): Eukaryota > Metazoa > Chordata > Amphibia > Anura > Hylidae > Phyllomedusa > Phyllomedusa bahiana. Next base: position 42,231 of record JAODAL010016580.1, on the reverse strand, counting down.
CCCACAAACCTCCCTTTCTTAAAAAAACAAAACAAATTGGGGGGGGTGATCCAATAAAAATGGTTTTTTTTTTTAAAACCGTTTTACAAAAAAAATTTGTCCGTTAAAATTTTGAAAATGGGGTCCCCCCCTCCAAACCCCACTATTTCCCCCTTTAGATCTTTCCCCTAAATCATTTAAACCCGCAAAAATAAAATTAAACCAACACAGGGATTCTTTATTTTACACGGGGAAAAACCCCCCACAAACCTATAAAAAACCGCCAAAGGAGACCCAATTTTTTAAACTGCACATCAATTTTAAAAAAAAAAAATTAAGGAAAAAAAACCCCGGGGCACAAAATCCCGGGGACCTTTTCTTTTCTTATTTCCTAGTCTTTTTTTTTTTTCCACCAGTGAGGTTTCCCGGGCCCCCCCCCTTTTTTTTTCACAAAACTTACCCCTCCCCTTTTAGATTTTTTCCCACAACCCCCCAAATTTTCCCCCTTTAAAAAAAAAACAACCCCCCTTAACACAGCCCCCAAAATAGATAAACACCCCCGGGGATTTTCCACCCCGGGGTTCCCTAAATTTTTTTTTCCCTTGAAACAAACCCTAGAGGAAGAAAAGGGAAAAATAAAGACCCATTTAAAGGGGGAGCCCCCGGGAAAATTGGGCCCCCCCAATTTTGGGGGGAATTAAAAAATAACTTTTAAAATACCCCCAAAAAAAACCCCCCCCCAAATGGATTTTTGGGAAGAAAGGTTGGGGACCCAATTTCAAAACCCAAAAAGGGTTTTTTTTATAAAGGGGGAAACGGGGCCAGATTTTCTGAGGTTTGGGCCCCTTTTTAACGGAAAACAAAGCCCCCTTTTGTTTAACTTTTTGGGTCAACTTTTAAAATCCGGGGGAAAACCCGGGGGGGGAAAACCCCCGGATGGGGGGCCAAGGGGCTTTATTTTTAAAAAATTTTAATTTTATATTGCAAAAGTTGTTTATTAATTTTCCCCCGTTTTTAAAACCCCCCAAAATTTTTTTTCTAAATAAGGAGGCAAAGTCCAAGGCCCCAAAATTTTTTTTTTTTTCGTTTTTAAACACCAAAAAAAAATTAAAAAAAAAAAACTTTTGGAATTTTAACAACTTTTTTTTTTAATTTTAAAAATAATTTAGGAAAAAAAGAATATTTAACAAAAACACAATTTTTTTTGCCCAAAGGCGCAATTTTTTGTTTCCCAATTTTTGTTTTGCAAAAGAACCCCCTCTTTTGGGGTCCCCATTTTAAAAAATTCATTTTAAAATTTGGGGAATCATGGAACTATTTTGTAAAAAACCCGTGTATTTTCCCTAAACTAAAAATTTTCACAAAAAAAACGACAAAGGTCCCCAATTTTGCAATTTAACTAAACCCAAATTAGAAATTATGGGTTTTAAAACCGGCCTTTTTTAAAAGAAACACCACACAAAAATACAAGGTTTTTAGGGTAAAAAAAAATTATTCTTAACAAAGGGGAAAAAAAAAGGGTTTAAAAAAAAAAAAACAAAAATTTAAAAAAAAAAAATTTTTTTCAATTCTAAAAATTTGGCCAGAAAAAAGAAAAAAAAAACGAAAATATTTGAAAATTCTTTTCTTTTTTTAAAAAAACGTTTTTTACAGAAATTTTTAAAAAACCAAAATTTTTTTAAAATTTATTTAAAATTTTAATGATGACAAAAAAAATAGCCCAAAAAAGGATTTTAAAAATAAAAAAATTTTCGGGAGAAATAAAACAACAAAAAAAATAACAAATTACACCCCCCCGTGTAAACCAATCACGCCCAAAAACCCAAAAAAAAAAAATTTTTTTTGAAAAAAACTTCCAAGTTCCCAAAGTAATCAGCCCCAAAAATTTGACCTCCAAAAACCCCCGCTTTGTTCACCATTTAAAATTCCCCCCCCTTTAGGGGAAAAAAAAACAATTCCCCCCCAAAAATTTCTGCAAAAGGAAACCCCCCAAGGGGTTAAAATTTTAGCCCGGGGGGGGGTTTTTTAAAAAGCAAAACCCCTTTCAAAAAAAAACCCCCCAAAAACTCCCAAAAGGTTTTAAAAAAAACCCCCTTTTAAAAGCCCCCATTAAAAAAACCCCCCAATACCCCCCCTTAAAACCCCCAATAAAAACCCCCATTTGGTTTTTCACACAAAAAGGGGGCCCCAAACCCAAACCCTTTTGGGGGCCTCGGGGGGCCCCCTAATAAAAGGGTCCCCCAAAATAAAAATTTTGGGGGTTTCCGGGGAAAGGGGAATTTTCCTTTTTTTGGGTTTTGCTTTGGGGGAAAGGTTGACAAAAAAGGGAGAGGGGGTTTTTGGGGAGGTTTTCCCCTTGTATAGGTGGGCCCTTAAAAGAAAGGGGGGGTTGGGAGTTAGGGAGGTTTTTTTAAAATTTGGGGAAAAAAATTTTTTAAATTTGGGGGATAAAACCCCAAAATTTTTTTTAGGCCCTTTATAAAATAGTAAGGGCCCCCAGTGGGAATAGGGCCCCCAAAAAAAATTTTAAATTTTTATTTGTACCCCATTTTATTTTTCCCCCCTTTTAAAATTCTGAAAATAGGGCCCCAATTTTTTTCTTTTTCATTTTTTTTGTGTAATTTTAAAATTTTTTAGAGATGTTTTGCCCCAAAAAATTTTTTTAAATCGTGCGGGGGCTTTAGGTTTGAAACCCATTTAAAATTTTTTGCAAATTGTTTTTAAAAATTTTTTTTTCCCGTGTTGGAATTTTTTTTTAAAATTTTGAGATTGTGAAGTTCCCCTTTTAGGTTGAAAACCTGAATTTCCCTTTTTTTTAAGTTGTAAAAACCCCCCGTTCTTAAACCTCCCTTTAAAAAGGTTTTTTCCCAAAAAATTCCAATTAATTTTGATGATTTGGGTTCCTAAATTTTTAAAAATTTTTTCCAATTTTGGGTTTGTTTTTTTCCCGTAATAAAAAAAATTTTATTTTTGGAAAATTGTTTTTTTTAAAAAAACAAAAAAAACATTCCAATTTTTTTTAAAAAAGCTTGCTGGCCCAAAAAGTCAATGCTGTGTTCCAAAAGCAAAAATTTTTAAAACCCGGGTTTTTAAAATTATCTTTTAATTTTTTTTCCCTTTTTTAAAAAACCCAAATTTTTTTTTTTTTTTTAAAAAGGGGGGGGGGGGGGGGGGGGGGCGGGGGGGGGGACGGGGGGGGGGGGGGGGGGGGGGGGGGGGGGGTGGTGGGGGGGGGGGGGGGTTCTGGCCAGCTGTTTTGCATGACCAAACCATGTCAGTTATAAAAGCAGTGCCGCCTGAGTGCCTGTAGACTACAAGCATCTAATATTGACTGTCAGACTTGCCTTTAATGCACATTGATTTCTCCAGATGCTTGGAATCTTTTGATGATATCATGTTCTGTAGATTGTGACATGTTCAAACTCTTTTAGGTTGAACAATTTCCTGAAGTTGTACCACAATTTTTTTTACAGATTGGTAAACTTCTGACCATCTTGCTTCTATGAAACTCTGCCTCTCTAACATGTTGTTTTCATGCACAGTCATGTGACTCATTCTTCTGTTAACCCTGTAACTTTTTGATGATCTGGTGCTGCCATCAATTTAGAAATGAGTTAATTTCAAACTACTAGTGTCTGTTTCTTATTCTGTTATGAAAATAATTGTTCATATTTCAGCGAATCATTGCATTCTTATTTTCTTAAAAAAAAACAAAAAAAAAACATTCCATATCTTATTTTCCCAAGAAGCTGTGCATGGCCTACTCAACCAGTCAGAGCCCTGCTGTGCAGTACCAAGAAGCAAACACCAAAACAGCTGTCTGAAGATGGGTGACTCTATCTTATTGAGGAGTTTCTAGCTTCACTTAAATCCCCAGTCATGTTTCAATGATCTTTAAATTGGTTTTCTATTTTTTTTTAAACCTGCTTGGAGGGGTAAAATAGGAAAAAAGTCAACTCACCTATGAAACCCACTCTGTTTCAGCATCACCGCTGCTCTCCTTACTCCCTATTGATAACATCATGTTCATCTGTCATGTGACCCTGCAGTTAATCACAGGCCTCATGAAGAGACTGCTGAGGCCACTGACTACAGCATCATCTGACTGGTACTGGTAATGGATCTTTATTGTCTTTAGACAGTTTTTTTTTTTGGACATAATATGCAAAGAATGGATTTGCAGTTGAAGTTTTCCTCACATCTTGTCAGAGTCCAGCATAAACTACTATAAAAATATTTAAAAAATAAATAAATTAAAAGTTCATAAGAAGTTTTTTTTTTTGTTTTTTTTTTTAGTTTTAAGTTTTAAAAGTGGTCACAAAAACAAATGGATGACCAAAGATGCATTCTTCAAACTCTTAATTACATTTTAAAAAATTAAAAAAAACTTACATGCACCATGTATTACTATTCAAACTCTAGTAAAAGGAAATATTTGCTGCAGTTATGTAAATGTTGGTGCTGTTTTTCTATCTTCAATGCTTTAAACATAACTTCTCAAAATAATGTTTTAAGACTAAATTCTTTCTAAATTACAATGTTCGGGACAGCTTTAGTGCCCCAAAGTGTGCTGTTGAATTTTTGTTCAATTTAAAGAAATATATAACTAATACAGACTATTCAGGCATATTGCTAAGTTATGTTATATTAAAAGTTTAACAAATTAAATATTTTTTTAAAATTTTTCTCGATGCAAGGTGTAGTTTGTGCCCACTAGATTTATGGGCTTCTGAATTTCACAGAGCTGCTTTTGTTTTGGGTAGTGACCTTGTAAGATGTGCACCTGTTTGCTTTCTTCACTTGTCTCTTTTGGGGGTAGGATTAGTTTGTCTAAAAGCCCATTGGTAACATCAAAATGGATGTCTCAGTAGTAGGTGCTGGTAAGATATACCTATAAATGTCTTGCTCTGGTGTCATTTTAGGTAATTTAGCATAAAATCTTAGGCATATTTGAGCTACTAGAGGAATTAGAAAGGTCAACTGAAAGATAATTAGGCTTCGGCAGTGCCTAATGAGATTGCTGGCAGCCAGGATGAAGCTTGAGGGCAGGGGCGTTGCTAGGGTCCTAAAACATCCGGGGCTCGGGCCCTTTGTGTTTTTCCCGCCTCATTGTGAACTGCGGATGTTTTTTTTACAGAGAAAAACCTTCTGTTCCTGTCACTAATTTTCTGCACATCCCACACAGATCCCGTCCATCTCCTCAGCAGTCACTGTACAGTAAAAATCACCAATGACAAATTTACTTTTTCAGAACTTCTCACCTTCATATGACAATACCCCTAAACAGTCACCAAATAATCCACCGATACATGGAGCAAATCTACCAGACAAGTGATTGTGACTAAAAACACTCCTACAAAACCAAGACCAAAACTATTACTACTTAAGCTCAAATAATCCTGCCAGACCCTGACCGAAACGCGACCCCCACATGTGACTACCAGCTGTACATAGGCTCTGATTACATATACCACCGCCATACAGGGGCCATATAGTGGTAGATACTAGTTGTATGTAGACTCTGCAGACATATAAGTGATTACCCTGCTGTTACATTTGTAACTCACCGGGAGACGTTCTTTTCTGATCAGGCTCGTTCACTTTCCCTTTTCTTCTCCATCCGGTTCACACCTTCATGCTGATTGCTCCCGGCCAATACTCATCCCTGAGGATTTGGACACAAATATCTTAGAATCCTCACATTTCCAGCAACTCCTTAATTTTAGGTATAGCAGTCCCCTCAGTTAGGTATATAGGGGCACTGAAGCAGTATATGGGGCCACAGGCAGGTATATGGGGCCACAGGCAGGTATATGGGGGGCCACAGGCTAGTATATGGGGCCACAGGCAGAATATAGGGGCACTGAGGCAGTATATGGGGCCACAGGCAGTATATGGGGGCACCGAGGCAGTATATAGGGGCCACAGGCAGGTATATGGGGCCAAAGGCTGTATATAGGGGGCACAGGCAGTATATGGGGGCACAGGCAGTATATGGGGGTCACAGGCAGTATATGGGGGCCACAGGCAGTATATGGGGGCCACAAGCAGGTATATAAGGGCACTGAGGCAGTATATGGGGGCCACAGGCAGGTATATGGGGGCACAGGCAGGTATATGGGGGCACAGGCAGGTATATAGGGGCAACAGGCAGGTATATAGGGGCACCGGCATCATATGGGGGCCACAGGCAGGGATATGGGGGCCCACGATATGGGGGACACAGGCAGTATATGAGGGTCACAGGCCGTATATGGGGGCCACAGGCAGGTATAAAAGGGCACAGGCAGCATATGGGGGCCACAGGCAGGCATTATAGGGGCACAGGCAGTATATTGGGGCCACAGGCAGGTATATGGGGCCAAAGGCAGTACATAGGGGGCACAGGCAGGGATATGGGGGCCACAGGCAGGCATTATATGGGCACAGCAGGGATATGGGGGCCACAGGCAGGCATTATAGGGGCACAGGCAGATATAGGGGCACTTAGGCAGGTAAACGCTATATAAAAATAACAACAGTAATACTCACCTTAACTCCCCGGCGAGCGCGCTCCGTCCTCTCTCAGCCCCGCGCTCCTCCGGCAGCTCCTCAGGGCGCACGGCCTATGACGAGCTGTGCGACCCGAGGACAGGCAGCGTCGCTGATAACGTGATGTCATTGCGACGCTTGCCGGCTGAGGCGCACAGGGCCGCGGCGGGTCCTCAGCGCTGTGAGGACCCGGCAGCCTCGCGGTGTAGGACCTGCGGGTCCGACACTGTCTGCGGGGCAGGGAGCGCTCGCTCTCTGCCCCGCAGAAGCCCTCAGCTGTGTGTGCGTCCAGCGGACGCACAATGAGCTGATGAGACCAGTCGGTGCTCCAGGCCCAGCGCAGAGGCCTGGAGCCCGGGAGACTCTGGGCACAGGGGGTTTTATTCGGGGCCCGAGCCCCGAATAAAACAGCCTAGCGACCCCTGCTTGAGGGTGACTGCAAATACTAGAGGCAGTCAAGTCCCATACTCTACAACAAGGTCAAGCTAAGAGCAAGAATTCCAAAAACAAAGTAGACTGCAGTGGAAAACCAGAAGAAAAAGTATCCCCAAAAAAGCGAACCAACTTGAATCCATTCAATAGTTAGGCTTAAGTTAGTTTACTGCTGAGTCTCCAAGAGAGAAAGAGAGATAATTTCCTTCCCTAAGGATATTGAGCACCCCAATACTTGATTATTGTTCGACCGCCAACCATACACTACTCAAAAAGATTTAGAGATATTTGGCTTTTGGTTGAAATTTCAGGATGAACATAAAATTTATGAATGCACATATCCAACTGTTCAATGTGCCAGTACTTTTTGCCCAACTTGCTAATCTCTAACAAGGAGCGCAATGGCAAAATTCACAAGAGGTGTTTGATCTCTGAATCGCCCAATAAATTTAGGGAGTCAAATTGAGTTGGGATTTATTCAGTCCTCCTCATCATGCTGTTCACATTTTAACATCATGAGATGAAGAAAACACCTTACAATTGATTAACAGTACCTCGCCGTTTCAAGGCTTTAAGCAGGATGCTCTTAGACAGAATTGGCCACTTAGCTTAGAGTGTCACAGATTGTCATCAGCAGGTTGTAACAAAGATACAGAGACACTGGAAAAGTCACAGAAAGACAAATAAGTGGACATCCTTCCTTTAGACATCAATGTCTAAACCACTGGCAACAAAAGTGAGTACACTCCTAAGTGAAAATGGAAAAATTGTGCCCAATTTGGCATTTTTCTCTCTACTGTGTCATTTGACTCATTAGTAGTGTTGATCGAATGGTTCTAGAAAAGTTAAGTTCTTGTAGAACTTCTCGAATTTTTAGAACTCGAACCAAACCAAACATTTTACTGTTCGAGTAAAGTTCTAGTAATAGTTCGACACGCCAGTTTCAGTTTCATTTTCAGCAGCTTTCTGCACTTTTGGCGGCCATCCAATCACCTGTCTGCACTTTCGGTGGCCATCCAATCAGTGCAGAGCACAGAGAAGTGTCAAAAATGTCACCGCTGAGGTGTAGGGCTCTTATTGGCTGATAAAATCACATGACCATGTTATGTATATTTCACTGCATTGCCTTGTGAATGCCATTCTCAGCTCACTCTATGTACTGTACAGACTGCGCTTAGTTAGTTAGATAGCATTTTCCTCTCCATAGTATCATTAATTAGGGAGTTTGGTATTGCTGGTTGCCTCTTGTCCACACACAGAAGCTGTTATTTGGTGACATTTTCAGACTCACATAATGCCTAACTCTCATATACATGGATATATATTATACAGAGTGCTTGGATTTGCTAAATCATACTCAGTGCCCAAAAGTTCAGTTTTTGCAGTTTTGGGGGTTCAGTAATTGTATAACACACCGTCTCCAAATCTCCTATGTGTCAAAGGGACTTTTGGGCACCCTCAGGATACAGTGCCCATAGAAGCTGCTACCGCTGCACCTCCTATAGCTACGCCCCTGCTTGCAAGCTGTCCTCATCTTTTCAGTTAGCCATTGAAAGGAATTAAGTATTTTAGCCGCTCATTTTTTTTCTGTCACTCTTAGAGCCAAATTTTATTCACTAAGTTGTTCCACGTATCCAGTTTACTGTTATGGATGGTAATTCCACCTTCTCCTTACCTGTATAGGTATAAAAATTAACCAGAACATCTTCTCCCATAAACTTTAATGGGGTTCGAAGTTCGAGTTTGAATAGAACTTCGAACCAAACTCACAAAAGTTCGAGGTTCTAATCAAACTAGAACGTTTTACTGTTCGCTCAACACTACTCATTACTGTTATAAGGTCGTGGATGTGAATGTGGAGCAGGTGTGTTAAATTTGGTGTAACCGCTCTCACACTCTCTCATACTGGTCACTGGAAATTCAACATGGCACCTCATGGCAAAGATCTGTCTGATGATCTGTAAAAAAAGAATTGTTGCTCTACATGAAGATGTCCTAGACTATAAGAAGATTGCCAACACTCTGAAACTGAGCTGCAGTACGGTGGTCAAGGTCATACAGTGGTTTAGCAAGAAAGGTTCCACTTAGAACAAGTCTCGCCATGGTCGACCAAATAAAAAGTTGATTGCACATGCTCCGCATCATACACAAAGATTGTCTTTTCAAAATAGTCAAATGAGTACTGCCAGCAGTGATGAAGAGATTAACTGGGTGAAGAATCAGCATGTCAGTCCTCAGACTATAGTCTCCACACTTTATCAAATTGGTTTGCATTGCTCTCGTCCCACAAGAAAGCCTCTTCTAAAGACAAGCAGACTAAGGACATGGATTACTGGAACCATGTCCTGTGGTCTGATGAGACCAAGATAAACTTATTTGGTTCAGATTGTATCAAACATATTTGAGGGCAACCAGGTGAGGAGTACAAAGATAAGTGTTTCTTGACTACAGTTAAGCATGGTGGTGGAAGTGTCATTGCTGCATGAGTGCTGCCAGCCGTGGGAAGCTAAAGATAATTGAGGGAACCATGAATGCTAACATGTACTGTGACATACTGAAACAGAGCATGATCCCCTCCATTCGGAAACTGTTCCTGTCACTAATGTTCCTGTGTCTTTCACACAGATACTGTCCATCAACTCAGCAGTGCACTTTATAATGAAAATCAGCACTGACAAATGTGCCTCCTCAAACACTTATATATGTATGATAGTGTAATACCTTATAAATATCAGTTATACAGTTAGGAAATAATGCACCTCCACATGGAGCAAATATACCATACATACTACCATCATACTGTTACTAATAATCCTACATAATCAATCAATCAATCCTATTAATACCACTACATAAGGATCAAATAATACTGCCAGATCATGACCAAATGTGTGCACTACAAAATGACTACCATTTTCAGCCAGTGACTTAAAAGTAATGTCTTCTCTGATCGAAGTCGTTCTCTTTCCCTTTTTCTCTTTCGGCCCTAACCACAATGATGACTTCTCCCGGTGGTGACTTATCCCGGCAGAATTTACCACACAGACATTGTGTGGCCTGAAGTCTGTCCCCTGCGCACCCAGAAGATCAGCCACAGGAAAAATCTTCAGAGGGTGCAGGGAATGGATTTTTGTACTGTCTTGTTTTTTGTAATGTTTCTATTTTTCTACAGGTTTCCCATCTGAAATAAGTTTGATTCGTTAGACTAAGTTGGATCACTGTTGAATCCATTTCTTTAATAAAAAAGTCAACGAGGGAAGTTGTCGAGGAGTGTTTATTTAAATAAAGTGATTTTTGTTGTGTGGTTATTTTTTACTATTTCATTCAATTGTTAGTAACAGAGGTGTATGACAGATGTCTCTCCATTACTATAACTGGGGTTTGGTGTCAGCCTGTACTGGGGTACTGGGAAGAGTCAGGTTACCGTCAGAGGCAGACCCTCTAATGTGATGATATGCTTCAAGTGCAGGTGCGGGCTTGTATTTTTACAATGGAAAGGGACCACCAATCAAGGAGTTTCCCATCCTAACAGTGTCAGCCTGCACCTGCCAGTATTACCTTAACTGATTATGAAAAATAGGGAAACGCCCACATAATGTTCCTTTTTTAGCAATGAAAATATTTTAAAAAATAAAAATAAAAAAAATAAATTGTGTCTTTCCCCATTTCTCACTACCAGCCAAGGTAAAACCAGCAGCTGCAATCTGAAACAATCAGGATGGGAAGGTTCAGTGACATAGGTCCCTTCACATCCTAAAATTACCAGCCCATAGCCACATCAGAAGCAGATCATCACATTAGGTGGTCTTCTTCTGACGGTGACCCAGCTGTTTCCAGTACCCCTGGTGCTTTGAATACTGGTTTAGTATACAGGATTAGGAGTATACTACTAAGGGTTAAAAAGGTTTAATAATGTTCATTGATGGTTGCACTGTTTTCTGATATAATTGCACTAAGATTGTTATTTAAATTACCCCTATTTCAACCCTGTGTTCAGCTAATAGCGTGTGCTCAGGTCTGCAGAAGTTGTCTAGTCATGCTGCTTTGCAGAAATGTAACCAGCTGCAATCACTCAAAGCTTTGGCGGGACAAACTATAACAACCCACGGGTGGTGGTAGGTTAATAGGTTATACAAGATAGGTAAATTGGTTATTCTGGATCTCTCTCCACTGGGGAGTCACTGTGTCTCTCCAGGGGAGCTTCACTGGAGTTAGTGGGTCCTATCTCCACTGATATCCACCTTTAGGGTATCAGTGTCATCATCTGCAGCTGTCAGAGAAGCAATCCATCATGTCCTCCTGACACAGGCTGTGCTGCCTCTGGATTCAGAGGTCAGCTTTTACTTTTTCTTCCCTGGCCGCAGGGGAGTGGAATAAGAGAGCGGTAGCTATGTAAAAGATTGGTTTAGGAACATCCTCCTGTCTGGGTCTACTGAGTGGCTGCACTGGAAAGACTGTGTTGTAACATGTATGCTGACTACTGCCATATCTGTATTCCATCTTGCCAGACTGAAGTAAAGGAGGCCTCTGCTGGAAACTGCTTGCACCGTTCACCCTATGTCTCCTTCCTGCTTATTCTGCACCGCACATCAAGGGCACCTCGCACACCATCCACAGCGAGCAGTCGAGGGAGAGACCACCAAACGAGTGTGCCCCAGGGAATAACTATCACCACCAACATTAACAGCGCAGATCCCCTTCTTACTGTAGTGTTGCCTGGGATGTATGAGAGGCTTGGTGAGCGAACGCTACCATGATACTAATAAGCCATCCTTCTCCGATCCTCACCGCTGATTCCCTTGCGTGCTACACTGGCATAATTGTAAGAGGGTGTTATTGACAGCCTTGGGGTGACAAAGAAAAAACTCACCAGCTCACACCAAGTCCCAATGATAGCGAAGGAGAGGAGTCTGTCAGACACCTCCATTACTAACATTGGAATGCAATGGTAAAATAAAACACAAAGAAATAACAAAAAATTGTAATGATTATGCCTGTTAAGGTCACTGTGTAGTCCTCTGTCTGTAAGGAAAGGTCACCCTTAGCCCTAGCAAAAATTAGTGAAAAATCATTTTTTGCGTTCATTAGAGTAAAATTCTATATCAGACAAATGTAAATTAGATTTAAAACCCAAAAAACCTCAATTTTTTAAAAATAAAACCCAAAAAAATTTTTTCCCATCCCTAACTACGAATTTGGGTCATGTTTTTTGTCTTAGAACCATATGCTTTGGTCAAAGGGGATTATCTATTTTGCCCCAAAGGGATATGGCTTTTGGGGACGAGGGACTAACGGGAAAACCTCCCAAAACCCAAAATTTTGGGTTTGGGGGGAGTTGGGGGGGGGTTGTGGCCGGCCAAAAAACACAACCCCTTTAAGGTGAAAAGCTTTTATCTATGATTTTCCAATGAAAAAAAAGGGGCCAGTGCCCCCATTTGGGCCCCGGTTTTTTCCGGACGGTTTTTCAGATGGTTTGCTTTTTTTGAAAACATTGTACATTTTTTTGGGGACGGAATTTGAACTGTCAATGGGAAGGGGGGGGGGCTCTTCCCCGATCATCACTTTAAAAAAAAGGCCGTCCCTGGGACGTGTGCAGGGCCCAAAAAAAACCGGCCCAAATTTATGGTCGGAAAAAACCCAAACCCCGGGTTTTTGGGGACGGGTGCCGGGGGACGCGAACTAAGGGGGTTTTTTTTAAACAGTTACACTAAGAAGCTCTCGCCCTCTCTCTTTTTTTTCTGTAAGGTATGCCCAAAATACGTGTTTTTGGGACATGTTTTTGCCCTGAAATTGGCATGTTTTTTGCACTGGTTAAAACTTTGAAGATTTTAGTGCTGACTATGATATAATTGACAGGTTTACTACCAGACCCATTTGTTTCTTTGCAAACCCTTGTGCTGGGTTTCCCGGTCAGTTAGAATGAATGTGATTGACAACTGCCTTCGCTACTCAGTCTGTTTTTTGTGTGGCTGAATGTCAGAGGGCCGGTCCAATCACATTCTAGACCAGGACACAGACATCAATATTTAAAGATCCATTGGGCTCTTGCACTTTGCTTGTGTAGCTTTTTTGGGGAACTGGTGTTTTGTTATCTTTTTGGGTTTGCTAATTAGGTACATCTCCTCACCCAGCACCAAGTTACTGCTGTCGTGCCCCCAGTGGTAGTCCCTATCCCACAGCCAGCTGTCATCAGAAAGCCGAAAATGCTTCTCCCGGACTGTTTTTCGGGGGACCGTCATAAGTTTGACACTTTTCAGGAATCGTGTTGGCTATATTTTAGGGTTAAGCCCCCGGCTTCTGAGGCACAAATCGTGGGTGTAGTGGTCTCCCTTTTACAAGGTGATCCTTAAGAATGGGCCCTCAAACTTCCCTCCACGGCTCCAGAGTGGAATTCCTTGTACCTGTTTTTCCAGTTCCTGGGGCTCATATTTTCTAAGCCAGACCAAACATAACTTGTGGAAACTCAGTTCCTAACTATACTTCAGGGGAAAAGTTTGGTTGAGGTTCTCCCACAATTTGGGATGTTGCGAATCAGCTTTTAAAGGCCATTCGCGGGGCCCTATCTGAGCCATCAAGACTTTGGTTCGTACCCTAACCCCAGACTTTTAGAGGCCATGGTTCTTGTGGCCCACAAAGTTGGGGAGGAAGGACAGTTTAGGACCTGATTAGTGAAATTTTAATAATTATAATTATATTACTTAATTTATTAATACTTATTAATTTTATTTAAAAAATAATAATGATTAAAGTATTAATAAATTATTTTTAACAATTATTAAAAATTTTTTTAAAAAAATAATAATAATTATTATTATTTTTTATTCCGTTCTTCTGTCCCTTTTTTCCCTCCCTAAAAAAACTGTTCTTTCCCTTTCCCCCCGGGGAGGAGCTAAAACCGGAGGAGTACCAAAAATGCCCGTGTTTGTACTAGGGCCCAAGATGGTCTTTAGTTTGGGAGTACCCACCAAACTCAGGTTCCAGAGGGAAAAATCCCGTTGTGGTAAACGGAAATGGTAGTCAGAGGGGACACTCAGGCATCTTTTGAGTCTAGTTAAAAGTCATATTATTTTTATTTTATTATTAGCGTTTTATTTTCCATGTTTTTTTTTTAAATTTTAAGGATTGTTACACGACGTTTTGTGATCCGCTTTTTTATCCGTTTTGGCAAGCAAAGCGGATCCCCAAAAGGGTCTAACAATTGTCAGTGTGATTAAATTGCTTTCAATGGGGGAAAAGGCAAACCCGTTCTCCCGGGAGATCGCGATGCGCTTTTCGAGCTTTTTCCCGCAAAGTGTTTTGGATCCCCCTTTTTAGAATTGAATGTCAATTCTTCTTGTGTTCTACACAAAAAGCCCTAGGAAATAATGGAGTGCGCTTTTGGCACCTGTCCAAAAGCGCTACACACTGTGGGTACGTATTGGCGGCGCTTCGGTTCCTGAAAGCGCATTCGAAAAACGCAGTGGGTTTAGATTTTAATGACTGTGTATAATATGCGTGTATATATATATTTATATATATATATATATATATATATATATATATAGCCACAAAATAGAAAAAAGGAAGGGAAAATAATACTATACCAGCGCCAAGTGCTCGTAGGGAAAAAAAAAGGATGGATTAAAGTTTTCAATTAGAAAAACTTTATTATAGAAAATAAAATGTGGACCACATAAGACATGCCATATAAAAGTTTTAAAAAAAATAAGCCTGTATAAACCCGACGCTATTTGCGTTTCGCACTTACAATAGTGCTTCCTCAGGGGTATGTTGCCAGACCAAAAACTGAGCTCTAAATACTAAAACCATTGCTCCACAGATTTGTCTGATTGGTTAATAGGAGACACACTAATTAACACAGGGAGTGTATAGGGAACTTACACACGATACTATCATGATGCATTCTCACAAAATCTTTCTTATATCCATAGTGATATTCCTAAAAGACTATATATATAAAAAACTCAATAAGATTAGCCATAATCTACAATTATATTAGAACATTAAAAACAGAATAAAAATATACCTAAAAAGATAATGAAAATATGCCTGAGTAAAATAAAACACCTCTTTCTGTATACCATCCTTATACAATTACGGTTTCTGTTACCTCATTCAAACCCTCTGGATGTATCGTTCTCATCTTAAACATCCAGAAGATTTCTTTGCGCTGCAAGGTTTGGAACCTATTCTGACACGATTCAGGGATTTGTTCTATTGGTAAAATCGTAATTAAAGAAAAATCTCCGTCATGAACCTCATGTAAATGACGAGAGACACCCTGTCTCATATCCTACTTCTTTGTACTAGCACGATGACCATTCAGTCTAATGTGCAAGGGACACTTTGTTCTACCAATGTATTACAGTCCGCAACAACATTGAATGAGGTATATTACAAAGGAACTGTTACAATTCAAAGGTTTTTTGATGAGAAATGTTTCCTTCGTAGTATTAGAGTAAAAGCTTGAGGTTTCTATAATGCTGCGGCAACAATAACATCCTACGTGTCCACAAGAAGAACTGCCATTCTTTCTATCGTGGAACGTATCACAATCATATTGTTTCATAAGTGGATCTTTTATTTTACTGGGTGCAATCAGGTTTTTGAGATTTGGGGCTCTCCTGAAAATAACACTTGGTTTGTCAGGAATAATAGAGCTTAGATATGGATCGCGTTTCAGCAAAGGCCAATGCTTGCATAACAAGCTTTTTATTTTTTTCTGAGCTGTATTGTATTTAGTGATAAGGGTGCATTTCGAGAACCCTTGATTTTGGGGTACCTTGGGCTTAACCCCTAGACATTCCTGTTGAGTTAATGCATTAGTTCTCGTAATTGCATCATTTATCAGCTCAACCGGATAATTCTTTTGTTGTAACCTATTCTTAAAGATTTTGGGCTTTTTTTATATTTAAATTATCGAACAGTTCTTACGCTTTTCCCCTCATCTGACAATAAGGTATCCCCTTTAAGCCGGGGGAGGTGATGAGACTTTTAAAAATTTATAAAGCTTTTATTTAAAGGGCCAAAAAAAAAAGTCTCTGTAAAAAACTTCAGCCCCCTTAGTATTTTGGGTCAAAAAAATTCTTTTGAATCTTGATTAACTGGGACACAAGGAAAACCCCCCAACAATTATTTTTCAAGTGTGTTTCAAAGTTTTCAATCTCTTTACATCCCCCAGATTAAAAAAGGTTGTCGTTATCTTTTAGACAAAAATATTATGAAAATAATGTGAATAAATGTATCCTCTTCAAACTGACTCTGAAGGGGTTGGCAAAAAACTGACCCTTTTTTGGTCCCCCTTTCCCGTTCCTTTGTTGCCAATAAAAAATTCCTCTACTTGAAAAGTTATTTTCAAAAAAAAAAACCTGATCGGTCAATTTTAAAAACCCTCTAAATGGTCAGACATAGACAAATCTAATTCAAAATATTAAGATGCAGCATATCCCCAAATCTGGGAAATATTAGTTAAAATGAGTACATCAAACGTTAAAAAAAAAAAAATGTGTTTTGTATTAAAAATTTGAAAAATGGGGAAAAAAGATCACCCCCAACTTAGAAAAACTTTTCGTTTTAAGAACTTAAGGCTGTAGCCATCTATCAATATAGTGGCAGATTGCTTGTAAACGAGTTAACCCCTGCTATTATAGGGCTTCCCGGGGGGTTTCCTTTTGTCCTTTTGGAGCTTTGGCAGATGGGAAAAAAAAAAAAGGAATACTTGGGTCCTAATATAAAGGAAAGTTTTGTATTTTTATTGATTTAACACCTCTTTTAATGAGGGAACCCAAAAACTTTTAAAATTTTTGTGTTCTTAAAAAGGTTTTTTTGACAAATTTATAATATTTGGATTGACAAAATTTTTAGGGATTTCTTCATGGTAGTGCGTATAGTTAAAAAGGACTAAACCACCCCCTTTGTCCCAGGGCGAATTACCAAAAAATTACTGTTTCTTTAGCATTCTTTTAAGCCAAATTTTTGTATTTAAGCTCGTTTTTGACTGGAAAACATACCCCTGGGAACCTATTGTAAGGAAACGCAAATACGTCGGGTTTATACAGGCTTTTTTTTTTTTTAATTTTTTTTTTATAGTCATTTTTGTGGCCACTTTTTTATTTTTTATAAAAAAGTTTTCTTAAATTAAAAAACTTTAATCCATCCTTTTTTTTTTCCCACGACCCTTTGGCGCTGGTATATATTATTTTCCCTTCCTTTTTCTATTTTTGGGGTTTTTTAAAAATTTGACCCTTCCAAGGATCTGGGGTTGAAGGGTTTAACACAGTGCCGTGGAATTTTATGGAGTGACTCCCTCACATTTTCCTTTTGGCGATATTGATGTTGTCCTTCTAAAAAACCTGAACAGGTATGTGAAAATTGCCTTTTATCCGTTTTTTGCCTTAAACCCACCCTCCACTATGGGTGAAAGTTTTTTTTATTTTTTTTTTTATATTATATTTATTTTTATTTTTTAATAAAATTAAATTTATATATTATATATTCATACACATTATATTATTATACATTGCATTATTATATATTACATTATTACATTAGTAATCAAGCCAGACCACACATAACTTGTGGAAACTCAGTTCCTAACTATACTTCAGGGGAAAAGTTTGGTTGAGGATTACTGCACCAAGTTGGATGTTGCGAATCAGCGTTAAAGGACCTATTCAGACAGGGCCTATCTGATGCCATCAATGACATCTGGTTCAGTCATCCTAACCCCAGAACTTTATAGCAGGCCATGGTTCTTGTGGTCCATGCAGGTTCAGGGAGAGAAGGACAGTTTAGGACCTGATTAGTAGTAATTAATAATTATTAATTAGTATTACTTAATTAGTAATACTTATTAATGTATTATTAATAATAATTATTAAGTATTAATAATTATTATTAACAATTATTAGTAATTTTTAATAAATAATAATTATTATTATTCCGTGTCTTCTGTGCCTTTTTCTTCCTCCCCTAAAAAAACTGTCTCTTTCCCTTTCACCCTGGTAGAGGAGCTAAAACCAGGAGGAAGTACCAAAAATGCCCTGTGTTTGTACTGTGGCCAAGATGGTCATTAGTTTAGGAGCTACCCCACCAAACTCAGGTTCCAGACGGAAAAAACTCCAGTAGTGGTAATCGGAGTGGTAGTCAGAGGGGCCACTCAGGCATCTTTTGAGTCTAGTTCAAAAGTACATATTATTATTATTATTAGCGTATTATTGCCCATGTTTTTTTTTAATTCTAAGGACTTGTTCACACGACGTTTTGCTGATCCGCTTTTTTGCGCAAGCAAAGCAGATCCGCAAAACGGATCGCAACATGGGACCAGCGGTAAATTACTGCTGGCCGCATGCCGTATCACCCGCGGCCAGTGTGAGCCCCGGGTGATTACCGCTTCATTACCGCAGCCTGTCATGGCTGCGATAATGAAACCGCAGGCAGGAGGAGTGAGTTCCTCCTGCCTGTTTCCCCGGCGGCTGCCGAACTGCAGTTTCAGCAGAAAATCTCCTACCTGATGGCCACGGAAAGTGAACGGAAACTTTCCGGGGTCATCTGTGACGTCACCATGCCCTGCAATGCATTGTGGGATAAGGTAAAAGGAAAAAAATTTGTCCGTTTGTCCAATTAAAATACTTTACGCAAAATAAACCTTCACCCCTGCCTATCTAACAAATTTTTTAAAAGAAGCTGTTATTAACAAAATAAAAAATAAAAAAAGTAAAAAATATAAATGTCAAAATTTTGAAAAAAAAGTAAAAACACAAAACCAAAAAATAAAATAAAAAACCCTACAGGGCCTTTTTCCCCTTTACCAAAAGGAATTAAAACTGACCAAAAAGTCTTGTCCCCCCAAAAATGATACCAATAAAAATGTCAACTCTTCCGGCAAAAAACAAGCCCCTACACAGCTCCGTACACAGAAAAATAAAAAAGTAATGGCTCTCAGACTATGGCGATGCAAAAACGTGTTTTCCTTTTTGAATTAAAGTGTTTTTTTTTGTGTAAAAGCAGTAAAACATAAAAAAATGTGCAAATTTGGGTATCGCTGTAAAACTTTTCGACCTGCAAGTAATACTAGTAAGTCAGTTTATACTGCACGGTGACCGCTGATAAAAAAATAAAAATTAAAAACACTACCAGGGAAAGCTGTATTTTTTTTCAAAATGCCTCACTAAAATCTTTTAAAAAAAAGTGACCAAGCGGCATATGTCCCCCATAATGGTACTAATAAAAGCGTCAACTCATCCCACAAAAAACAAGCCCATAATCAGCTCCGTATACAGAAAACTGAAAACTTTATGGCTATCAGAACAGGACAACATAAAAACGCAATTTTTATTTTCCTATTTCTATTGTGTAAAATTAAAAAAACATAAAAAAAACTATATAAATCTATTCATTGTAAATTGTACCAACCCCCATAAATAAAAATATCCTGTCATTATACTGCACGGCGAACGCGTAAAATTGAAGCCCAAAAAACAATGGCGGAACTGCGTTTTTCCCCCCCAAATTTTTATAGGCCCAATGCAAAAAAAAAAACAAACAACCTTTGGAACACCTGTCACCCCAAAATGTACAATACACCCCTAAATGAAATTAATCAGGCGTCTGAATCCAAAATGGGGTGGACCTTCTGGAAGGTTTCAACCTGTTCTTTGGGACTTTGGGGGCTTTGTAAATGCGACTTGGCCCCACCAAAATCTGCGTTCCCCAAAAGCCAAATAAAAACTCCCTCCCCCTTTTACACCCCTGCCATGCGCCCCAAACAGCAGTTTACACCACATGTAGGGTATTTGCCCCGAAAATTGGAAGAAATTTTTGTGACAAGGTTTTTTGGGGGGCTTTTTTACCAGGATGCCTTGTAAAAATTAAACATTTTCAGCTAAATTGTAGTTATTGGGAAAAAAATTTTTTTTCATTTTCCACAGCCAAAGGGTAAAAAATTTTTTTACCCCACCTGTGGGTCGATATTGCTCACTACACCCCTGGATATATTTTCCCTTTTAAAGGGGTTTTAGTTCCAAAATGGGGTAATTTTTTTAGGGAGTTTTATTAAGTTTTAGCACCTTAGGGGTCCGCAAACCTTTAAATGGCACCTAAATAAAATCGTAATGAAAATGAGAAAACCAGAGTCCAGTAGGTGCTCCTCCAAATTTTGGGGCTTATGGGTTGGGGCCAAATAATGCACTAAGGCCACATAGGGATAAACTCTGAAAACGGCAGAATCTGGGGAATCAATATTAAGTTCATACCCTGACACTTTTAAAACCTACTTGTGAAAATGTAAAAAAAATTGAAAATCTGAAAAAAAAAGTAAAATTTTTTAAAATTTCACTTCCACTTTGCTTTGATTCCTGTGAAACACCTAATGGGTTAATAAACTTCCTAAAGGCGGTTTTGAATACTTTAAAGGGTGTATTTTCTTATATGAGGTCATTTATGGGGGTATCTAACATACAGGTCAATCAAAGTCACATTAGAACTGGACTGGTCCCTAAAAATGTATATTGCAAATTTTGTTGAAAATTTGAAAATTACTACTAAATTTCTAAGCCCCCTAAAGTCGTAAAAAAAAAAAAGACATTTAAAAAAAATGATGCCAAACTATGGCAGACATATGGTAGATGCTAGTTATAAACTATTTTGAGTGGAATAACTATCTGTCTTACATGTAGAAATTTTTTAAGTTTAAAATTGGGAAATTTTTTCACATTTTTCACGATTCTTTGATATTTTTCTCAAATAAATAAGCATTTTTTGGACCAAAATTTCTTACTATCTTAAAGCACAATGTGTCACGAGAAAACAGTCTCTGAATCACATGGATAGGTTAAAGTCTCAAAAAGTTATTCTCACATAAAGTGACACATGCCAGATTTCAAAAATGGGGCTCTGTCAGAGAGGCCAAAACTGGCTCTGGCGGTAAGGGGTTAATATTAATTAATGATTATTAATAATAAATATTAATAATTATTATTTACTAATCATTATTAATAGGGTTTGGGGTAGGGTAAGGGTAAGGTTAGGGGTAGGGTTAGGGGAAGGGGTAGGCTAAGCGGTAGGGTTAGGTGTAGGGTTAGAGTTAGGGGTAGGGTTACGGTAAGGGGTTGGGTTAGGGTTAGGTTAGGGTTAGGGGTAGGGTTAAATCATTAATAGTAAATTAATATTTATTAAAAGGGTGTATTTGGTCATGGAATAGGTTAAATTAATAGATGATAGGGCTTTGAAAAACGGATCCGAAAAACGCATCCAAAACGTATGCAAAAGCATCAGCTATTGCGTTTTCTGGATCCGCTTTTTGGATGCAGTTTGGATGCAGTTTTCTCTAGTCAAAAACTGAACCGTAAAACGCATCAAAAACGGATCCAAAACGTTGTGTGAACACAGCCTACAGTAAGTTTGTTTCTGGGCAGGCTCTGATTGATTTCAGAGCAGTTGACAATTTTGTGGATTCTGCTTTTGTGTTGACCTTGGACATAGACTTGGTGATGCTGAATCCTCCTTTTCCCGTTACGGGAGCTGACTTTAACCTTTTGGCAGGAGGGAGGATCTGCCTGTATGCAACTCGTATTAACTACCGTGTTTCCCCGAAAATAAGACACCCCCGAAAGTAAGACATAGCAGAGATTTTGTTGAATTCCCTAATATAAGGCACCTCCCCGAAAATAAGACATAGTGGAAATCATTAGAAGGTTGAAGGACCTGTGTATGTGACTGTGATGTCACCACAGGTCCCAAACATCTCAGGACAGGAGACAGTAAGTGAGGGATGGAGGGGAGAACAGAGCAACGGTACTGACACACACACACACACACAGACACATACACACACAGACACACACACACAGACACACACACACAGACACATACACACACAGACACATATACACACACACACAGACACATATACACATACACACAGACACACAGACACATACAGACACACACACACAGACACACAGACACACACATACACACAGACACACACAGACACACACATGCACACAGACACACACACATATACTGTACACAGACATACACACACAGACAGACACACACAGACACATCTCACAGGATGGCTGATGGGGCATGCTGGAAATTCTAGTTCTACAAGTCTACAAGAGATAAGTCACTGCAGCTGCCATAAAATATCCTTTACATACATATATCCTATGGTTTGTGACTCTAAACTTCAAGATATACAGTAAATACACACACACACTAGTATAGCATACTATAATTTATTCAAGGAAAAATAAGACACTCCATGAAAATAAGACATAGTGCATCTTTAGGAGCAAAAATTAAAATGAGACGCTGTCTTATTTCGGGGAAACAGGGTATGTGCTGTTCACTTGTGGTCATCATCTGGCAATATTATTTGGTCCTTATGTAGTAATATTATTGGGATTGATGGACTTGGTACTGTGGGATTGTTTTAGTAACAAAGTCAATTTAAAGAGGAAAAATCGGTCCTAAAAAATAACTTTTATTAAATATGTTAAAATATATATCACAATCTATCTAAAAAAACTCACAAAAAACTGTGGGAGGAAAACGACAACCACATGGGTGGGACCAGAGAGATATACAGAACCTGGCCCTATGAACCTAGTAAACCCTTACCTAACTGAGAAAGATACAGGATACTCGCCCCGATAAGGGCGTTCCTGTCCGCAGCCTTGCCCTAATTCAAAAACACCCTATTATTCCTCATGGTCCCGTCCCAACATGTTTCAATCATCCATGACATCATCATGGGACAGTATGGAAAGATTTAAATGGACCAAGTGTCTGGGTACAGTAACAAATCAATGGCTGCAGTAATGTAAGGCAAGAAAATAAAGGGTAGATAAATACCTGTTGGTAGTTAATCATGCAGAATCATCAAGACATGCCGTGTTTACATAACAAAAAAAGGGAACACTACCTTACGTTTAATCAGCACAATATCGCCTTGTAGGTTTATCATGTAAACCGGTGAAACCACCAGGCTGTGGGAAGTACAAAAACAAAAAAGGGCATAAGCTGGCGGCGCAAGGAAGATAAAGGCGCGCTCACGGCGCCTCCGTGACATCACATAGTGCGCCAACGGCGGAGAGCTGCGCCGAGAAAGCGTCCTTAGTTACGGCGCATGCGCAGATAAGCATAGCGCCGGAATATATGCAGGACGCGACAACGGGGCAGACAAACTGAGCAGGTGATTTTAAAACCTTGCTCAGTTAACAACTAGTAAAACGGCATTTATTGGTAGGAAAAGGAACTGATAATCTGTTCCAATTCTCCCAAGGGACATTAATAAAGTTAGTTTAGATGTTATGGTCAGTCAATCATATTAATACAACAGTGCTATATATACACAGGAGATGACGAAAGAAATGATGATGCACTTTAGAAATAGCTGCTGAAATCCAACTGGTCATTAACCCTTTTGGTGCCTTTGTATTTAGGGTAAATGTCCAGAAGCATTCCTTCTGCAGTAATAGTCTATCCAAGTTTCCACGTCTTTGAGAGGGAGAAACTCGATCAATGCCTCTCCATTTGAGGCATTTGGAGTTCCCCCCATGTATTGAGTGTATATGACGTGAGATTGGTGTGTCACGCTGATGGCGAATATCACCCAAATGCTCCCCAATCCTACGTCGCAACTGTCTTGTGGTTTTACCCACATACCTCAATCCACATGCACAGGTTATCAGGTATACTACATGTGTGGTCTTGCAATTAATGAAACATTTAATCTGATAGGTCTTTCCCCCTGTGTCACTGGAGAACGTATTTGTCTTTTCCACAAAGTCACAGAAAGAACAGTCCCCACATCTGAATGAACCGTTTGGTCTAGTCAGCCACATATCTTTCTTTGGATTTACAAAGTGGCTACTAACCAGACAGTCTCTCAGATTTCTCCCCCTTCTATAGGATATCGAGGGGGCCTCCCCGATATAATCCTCTAGATCGGGGTCCATCTTCAACACATGCCAGTATTTGTTTAGGGTCTGTCTCACCTGAGGTGCCGCATTGTCAAAAGTGCCTACGATGCGCATTACTGTCTCCTGATCCTGGTTAGTGTGAGTTTTTGGTGTCAGTAATTGAACCCGATCCCTTGTCAGTGCATGTTGATATGATTGTCTTAATATATAATCTGGGTAGCCCTTAGTCAGAAACCGAGATCTCATAGTGTTAGCCTCCTTCATAAATTCTTCAAGAGATGAGCAAAAGCGTCGAAGACGCAGTTACTGTCCACGTGGGATCCCCCTTTTGGGGGAATAGGGTGGCAGCTCTCCCTTCGTAGTAGGGAATTTGTGGCTGTGGGTTTTTGGTAGATGGTAGTTATTAACTCCCCATCCTGACCTCTGCCAATACCGATGTCGAGGAATGGTAAAATTTCAGAAGAAATCTCAAACGTAAATCTAAGATTGAATGTATTGACATTCAAGTTCTGTACAAACTGAGTAAATTCTTCTTGTGAACCATTCCAGATGATGAAGACATCGTCGATGATCTAGCCCACAGGGCTATATGGTCAGAGAAAGGAGGAGGGGAGTCACCGAAGACCACGGACGTCTCCCACCAGCCCAGGTACAGATTTGCATAGGCCGGGGCACAAGAACTGCCCATGGCCGTACCCTGTAGCTGGTGGAAGACGTCCCCATCAAACAAGAAATAATTCCTTGTGAGGGTGAATTGTAGGAGTTCCCCAACAAACCTGTTATGACCCCTAAGGTGTACCCCTCTAGAAGAGAGAAAAAATTCGACAGCCCTGCATCCCAATGAATGGGGTATCGACGTGTATAGAGCCTCTACGTCGATGCTTGCTAAGAAGGCACCCTCACCAATCGTCAATCCTTCAATACGCTTCAATAGATCCATAGTATCCCTAACAAAAGATGGCAGAGTTTCAACAAATGGTGCCAGTATGTGGTCTAAATAGAAACAACAAAACTCACAGAGTGCCCCTATCCCAGACACAAAGTGACGGCCCCTCAGGGGAGACACCCCCTTGTGGACTTTGGGCAAGGCATAAAACGTAGCAACCTTTGGTGTACGTGGAAATAGAAAGTCATATTCAACTTGATCAATGAGTTCCATCTCTTTTGCCTGTGTTAATAAACTTTTTAGTTATGCCTGAAAACACTTAGTGGGATCTGCTGATAAACGTGCATAACAGTTTTTATCCATTAAAAGATTCAAGCACATCTCCCGATATTGTTGACAATTCATCACTACAATATTCCCCCCCTTGTCAGAGGGCTTAATGCATAACTCATGGTTCTTTGATAAGGATTCTAGTGCTACCCGTACAGATTTTAGATAATTGGTCCATCTTTTATCTTGGCCAGATCTTTAAGGACTAAATCCAAAAATACCTCAATGCAAGAGGCTCCCTCTACTGGTGGCATCTTATTACTCTTGGCCCTCAGATTTGTAAAGGGGCCCTTTCCAATGTCGTTCTGTGGAATATCAGCCAATCCAAATAGTAATCTTACATCCTGCAGCATATCAACAGGGATCCCCATTTCAGAGCTCTCCCGTCTATTTTTTGCTGCAAAGAACTTTTCCAGTAGAGTTTCCTCGCAAA
The DNA here is from genome assembly GCA_025379985.1 of Phyllomedusa bahiana. Taxonomy (NCBI): domain Eukaryota; kingdom Metazoa; phylum Chordata; class Amphibia; order Anura; family Hylidae; genus Phyllomedusa; species Phyllomedusa bahiana. The sequence continues at coordinate 16,709 of JAODAL010016580.1, read as the reverse complement.
TACATGTAAGTCCTTAGTCCATGTAAACAGGTTGAATCTCGTTGTCGGGACAAATGATAGTCCCTTACGTAATAGATTCATCTCATCAGATGTCAATGTTTTATCTGACAAATTGATGATCTGGGATTCTAGTTCTTGTGGGGCCTGCACTATATTCGGTAGCTGGGGGTGGTCGTTCGTTCTCTTAATCGGATTTGATAATTCGGGTCTAAAAAACGCTGTCCGTTTCCCCTATTTCTCTGAGAGCCTCTTCTCCCCTGGTTGCCCCTTGATCTCGTCTGTGATCTAGAAGGTCTTCGACCTCCTTCCCTCTCAGAGTCAGACTGCTCAGTTTACTAGTTGTTAACTGAGCAAGGTTTTAAAATCACCTGCTCAGTTTGTCTGCCCCGTTGACGCGTCCTGCATATATTCCGGCGCTATGCTTATCTGCACATGCGCCGTAACTAAGGATGCTTTCTCGGCGCAGCTCTCCGCCGTTGGCGCACTATGTCATGTCACGGAGGCGCCGTGAGCGCGCCTTTATCTTCCGTGCGCCGCCAGCTTTCGGCGTCTCACACACAGCCGACGCTGTCTTGCCCTTACAGGGCGGGAGATGACTTACAGTTCGGAAATTCAATAGTAAGTTACATGGGTGTATGCTTTGGGGTGGGGGGATCTTTTTAGGGTTAGTTGTTTATCTTAAGCCCTTTTTTATTTTTGTACTTCCCACAGCCTGGTGGTTTCACCAGTTTACATGATAAACCTACAAGGCAATATTGTGCTGATTAAACGTAAGGTAGTGTTCCCTTTTTTTTTTATGTAAACACGGCATGTCATGATGATTCTGCATGATTAACTACCATCGGGTATCTATCTACCCTTTATTTTCTTGCCTTGTATTACTGCAGCCATTGATTTGTTACTGTACCCAGACACTTGGTCCATTTAAATCTTTCCATACTGTCCCATGATGATGTCATGGATGATTGAAACATGTTGGGACGGGACCATGAGGAATTATAGGTTGTTTTTGAATTAGGGCAAGGCTGCGGACAGGAACGCCCTTATCGGGGAGAGTATCCTGTATCTTTTTCAGTTAGGTAAGGGTATACTAGGTTCATAGTGCCAGATTCTGTATATCTCTCTGGTCCCACCCATGTGGTTGTCATTTTCCTCCCACAGTTTTTTGTGAGTTTTTTTAGATAGATTGTGATATATATTTTAACATATTTAATAAAAGTTATTTTTAGGACCAATTTTTCCTCTTTAAATTGTCTTTGACATACGCTGGTCAAGAGGTTTTGGTACTATTGGTAGGGATCTGCTAGGTACTTTTTTCTTGTGATTGTTTTAGTAACACTATTTCGGGGAAACAGGGTATGTGTTGTTCACTTGTGGTCATCATCTGGCAATATTATTTGGTTCTTATGTAGTATTATTATTGGGATTGATGGACTTGGTACTGTGGGATTGTTTTAGTAACACTATGATGTTAGTATGTATGGTATATTTGCTTAATGTATAGGCAAATTGTTTCATAACTGTATGACTTATTTAGAGGTATTACACTATTGTATGTAAATGTTTGGTCTTGAACAGGCAAATTTGTCAGCGCTGATTTTCATTATGCAGTGTACGTCTGAGGTGATGTCCTGTAGCTATCCGGAAGATTAATGGCAAGACATATTTTTGTATCTGAAATATGTATGCCGCAGTGTAATGGCCCAGAGAGCAGAGGCAGAGGAGAGGATGAGAGGAGTTGTAGTTTAGTCATCTCTTATAAAGGGTTATCACGGTAGTTTCAACTCCAATAATATCTCTCGTGCCCTTTTCCGGGATCAAAACAGTCAAAAGGGTGGGGGACCTGCAGTTTGATGGTGTTCTTGTCCCCAGAGACGCATTCCATGATGGTGGTGGTCCTCTTCTGCTGTATGGATATTGCAGTGTTGTAGGGAGACGCCCATGATGTTGATGCAAGGTGGGATACATGGCAGCTCTCTTTCCAGTACATACTGCTTCCCATGTCTGCATTGCAGCTGGCAGCCATCAGAGGTTCCCTTCTAAAACAGTCCCTTGTTTGGATGCAGTTTTGGTACCTCAAGGAGTTTGCAAACCCCAGGAAAACTGACATCCTAAGTCTTCCAGATAGACTTCAAGGCGATAGCAGAGCAACCCCAGGAGAACTGGATCTAGACAGGCCAGGCCAGAGGCTATCTGTAACCAGTCTGAGCGATAGGCCATTGTGTAACTTCTTATGCACTACCACTCATGTACACCTCCCTAATGTACCTGTCCAAGGGATCCTCCTTTAGCCGCCAGGCAGCAACTCCTTCCATAAAAGTCTCTATTGTCCATGCAGAGTTCCATGTCTGAGGACTAAGGCTATGGGCCTTCACAGCTGCAGTCTGGAATGGACCCAGGCAGGGGCGTCGCTAGGCAGATTCATTCGGGGCACGAGCCCCGAATGAATCCGCCTGTGCCCCGAGTCTCGGCGTCTCCTGGCCACTGCCTTGAGCCAGGAGCGCTCCTGTGGCGGCGGCGCCCCGCCGATGTCCTCTGACCGGCCGCCAGCCCGTTTCACATGCAGCCGCGCAGTCAAGTCAGGGAGGAGCAGGACCGATCGTTCCCGTCCTGTCTCCTCCCCTGTATGTACGGTGCTCCCCCGAGCGCCGTACAAACATCTGAGCGTCGCAAGGGCGTGACGCGCCGCTTTCATCACCCCCCGGCGACGCTGGGATCCTCTAAGCCGGCAGATGTGCCGGCCGAGGAGGTGCCGGGCCCCGCGAGACGGCGTAAGCAGCGTGATGATATCACGCTGCTTATACCGCTCTCAAGCTGCAGGACCAGACCGCGGAACGGCCTCATTAGGTAAGTAGGGTTTTTTTATTTATTTTTTTTTAGGTAAGGGGGCAAGACACTGGCTACAAGGGGGGCAGGGCAAGACACTGGCTACAAGGGGGCCAAGGGCAGACACTGGCAACAAGGGGGGCAGGCAAGACACTGGCTACAACGGGGCAGGGCACGACACCCGGCTGCAAAGGGGGGCAGGGCAAGTCACTGGCTACAAGGGTGGCAGGGCAAGACACTGGCTACAAGGGGGGCAGGGCAAGACACTGGCTACAAGGGGGGCAGGGCATGTCACTACGCTACAAGCGGGGGAGGGCAAACACTGGCTACAAGGGGGGCAGGGCAAGACACTGGCTACAAGGGGGGAGGGCAAGACACTGGTTAAAGGGGGGCAGGGAAAAGACAATGGCTAAAGGGGGGCAGGGCAAGACACTGGCTACATGGGGCAGGGCAAACACGGAAACAGGGGGGCGGGCAAGACACTGGCTACAAGGTGGGCTGTACTGGCTACAAGGAGGGAAGACACTGGCTACAAGGGGGGCAAAGGGACACTGGTGTACATGGGGGCAAGACACTGGCTACCAAGGGGGCATAATTGGCTTTACAAGGGGGCTATAATGGCTTACAGGGCAAGACACTGGCTAAAGGGGGCATAATGGCTACAGGGACCAACGACGATAGTGGCTACAAGGGGGCATAATGGCTATACAGGAGACCAAGACACTAGCTACAGGGGGATATAATGAGGCACAGTGGGCATGACATCTGGTACAGGGGGCATAATGGTCACTAACAGGGGCAAGGGGGGGGAACACTGGCTACAAGTGGGCCAGATAAGGCTACAGGAAGGCAAGACACTGGGGCTACAGTGATGATAATGGTCTTACTGGAGGCAAGACCACTGGCTACCAGGGGTTAATGGCTACAGGCGGCAAGACACTGGCTGCAAGTGGGATAATGGCTACAGATGCAAGAACTGGCTACATGAGGCAAGACACTGGCTACAGGGGGCATATATGGCTAAGAGGGCATGTTCCACTGGGCTACGGGGCATTTATGGCTAACGGGGCATGTCACTGGCTAGACAGGGTGCTATGTATGAGCTATACAGAGGCTTTACATCTGGCCTACGGGGCATATATATGAGAATAAGGGGACTATTTTCACTAGGCTACAGGGGGAGCATGTCTGTGTGCTACAGGGGGCATGTCACTGGCTACAGGGAGGGGCATAAGTGGCTAATGGGGATTAATCTAATTTGGCTACAGGGGGGCAATATCACTTGGTCTACAGGGGCATATTATGTGGCTAATGGGGGCAGTAACCTGGGTACAGGGGGTAATAACTGACTACAAGGAGCATGTTACTGGTACAGGGAGCATGATCGTCCTGCCTAGTAAGGGGGGCAGTAACCTAGACTACAGAGGGCAGTAACCTGGATTAAGTAGGGGCTAATAACTGGCAGAGGGGGCTACAAACCTGAGCTACAGTGGGCTACTACCAGGATCATATAGGGGCCAAATATTTACTACAAGGGGTAATTTTATTACATTTGGGGGCACTATTAGATGGGAGATCGCTTGTATAAGAAGATAGGAAATGTGTAGAGAAATGTCTGATAAAATGAGGTGGTCTAAGATGTTTGTTTTGTAATTTTTCAGTGAAAGAGTTGTGGGACGGTAGAAAGACAGTCGCATGGCGTCTGGGACACGATGGAAAGGTCTTCAGGACGTTCTCTTGTAAGTCACTATATTGTAACTGCAGTGTGTATCACTTAATTTCTCCTGTATGCCTACGCATACAAAGGCTTTTCATCTGTAAATATAGCATCCGCAGTTCACAGGAGACGCAAAAATTCCCGTGTGAACCCAGCCTACTCAGAAAAAACGTAAGGGCCCGAGCCCCGGATGTTTTGGGACCCTAGCAACGCCACTGGACCCAGGCTTCAATGAGTTAAGTGGGACCCTCCATCTTCTACTGAGATCTGACAAAGGTTCAGACCACAGGTATCCCAGGAACAAACCAACTGCAGGAACTTCTCTAGACCACTCTTGATTAGAACTAGGGTATATTGTGGGGGCGTGGCCTGACTGGGGATGTGAGCAGAGTGTGCTGTGTGAGTGCTCTGCTACCAGCGCCACTCCAGAAACCGGCTCAAAACAATCCTCTGGAGACAAGAATCGCCTAGGAGATCATCTACTTACTAAGGTCAGCTACTGATACTGGAAACATTTTAAACCCGTTCCTGACCATGTCTTCTGAGCCTCCCAGCGGAGATACAGCCAGATTTGTTGCCAGTGCTTGTTCTCCTGCTGCTGCTGCACATTACCTCGTGGTATCTTCCCTCTACTCGAGCCCAGGAGCCAGAGCCTCATCTGTGCTCCTATCTGTCTCCAGACACAACTCCACGCAGATCGCTCACTGTGAGCTTACTTGTTGGGTGTACTGTAATGCAGCCATACAGCGCAGTGCCAGCCACTCAGAGGCTAAGCCCTGCATCACTTCGCTCCCTGTCAACTTCAGCAAGCCCTGTTCAGTGCCTGTCAGCTCCTCACTGCTACGCAGTGACCTGTCTCTCAGGGAAGATGTGAGGCAGGTGGAGCCCATGTGCAAGATTAGAGAGATGACTTCTGTGTTGAATTGTCTGAAAACTTCTAGGCTGCATCTCACACTGTGCTCTGCCTGCAACAGACATTCCTAGCTGTCTATTAATTTAATCCTGTGCACCTCCCACTGGCATCTAGCAGGATAAGCAAGAACTGTGTAATTAAATCTCACTCTCAACACATCAATAGGTGTAATAGTTCCGGTGGGTGGGAACTGTGTAAAACCCTGCATTTTCCCTTCCTTGCTGGTTTGTCTCACAGTCCTGCATTTTCCTGTGCTTTAAGCGTTTCTGGGGTGTTTTTCCACTTACTTTGCTTGCGCCTGTATTATATCCCTGTTGTGAGGACCAAGAGAAAGAGAGAGAGGAAAAAAAGTAAGAAAATTTAAAAACACATATGGGGAGGTACATCTCCAAAAGAAAACCAGGAGAAGACAAACCAACCAAACTGCCAGGTTTCTTTTCCTCTTCTCAAGCCAAAAGGAGAACTAATATTCCCTCTGGCCAGCTTCCCCTACTTCGTCCTCAAGAGCTGAATCTGTGGACCTCGAACAACCTGAAATGTCTGACTCCTTCAACCTCTGAATGTAGCAACACTCCACACCTATTCTCCTCTTTCCGTTCAGCTTTACACACAGACATCAAACAGATGATGGGATGAACTAAAGAGATTTTCATTCCCTTAGCATCCCGCACTGAACACATAGCAAAAAATAAGTGTGGTGTGTGACTTGCAAAATATCCATAACAGTACTGATCGATGCCCAATAATGCATTCTAGAAGAAGTAAGTGAAATCGCCTGGCCGCAAAGTCCTTGACTTGGGAGGATCGGTCCATGGCGCATTGTAATGTGAGGATCGTGGTATCCCATTAAATATCTTCACCTGACCACTGAAGTGCATACCTCACCGAACCTTGATGACTTTGGTTCTACCAAACTTTCCTCACTCGATCTTACCATAGATGGATTCATAGGATCCCGAACCAAAGAACTTGCAACAACAAGTCACTAGGGACACCATCGCCAGAATTCATTTTTATAATGTGAAAGAGGACTTCCTCCTGTGCTCTCGGAAGAAAACTGGAAATCTCTCCCTGACCGTTTCCAGTCGATCTCTATCTTTCCAGACCTATCTTCAGCTACTTATGCTCAGGCGGAAAAGAATTTCAGGATTCAGATTGCTCATCGAGAACAAAGCAAATGTCCAATATAGATGGGGCTTCCAGTGATGCTTTCATTATCCAAAGAACGGGACCCAATTTATACTGCAAACTCTACAGTGAGGAGGCCTGTTTTTTGTTGTGAGACTGGATAATCTTCTTGCCTCTCGATACAAGCCCTTTCCGGAAGAAACAGAGTAGGCCGGATAAATGGATCACTCCTCTATGGTCTGATACGAGCCACGAGGATCAAGAACCAGGCCTCTGGTCTGATGCTGTTGATACCCTTTTAGTCTCACTTAATTGAGTTGGAGTGCGATTGGTGCTCTCTGTTTGCCTTACGTTGGCTCGGACGCACTAGCTGCGTTTCTCCCTCTAGGTTCAAGGCAGGACTTTTTGCCTCCAACTATTCTTTCTGTTTAGGATGAAGAGTCTTTCAAACTTGATTTGTTTGATTATGATGTTTTTGGTTCGTATTGTTTGTTTACCAAATGAGTGACAACAGTTCTTTGGGACTTCTGTGGATTTTTCTTCATGATGTCCGGTGGCAGGCGCATGTCGGCGAGTCTTCAGATAGCAAACGCTTTACCTTTTTCAGATCTATATATGACGATAATAATTTCAATCTTTCAACGTAAAGGGACTAAATTGCTCCCTTTAAGCGCCTCCTGCTACGTGTGGAGTAGATATTCTTAAATCGGGTTGCCGACGTTTGCATGTCACCAGGAAACTCACATTCTCAAAGAGGACACAATTCAGGCTGTAAAGATAAAACTATTCCACATATTTTTCACTTTCATGAGTGATCCTAAACGGCAGGGTTGACTATATTGGTTTAAGAAAATTCTGTCCCTGTTAATCCGTGTGTCTCAACTCCTGTTATTGAATCCCAGAGGGACGGGTACGTCATACTTGGTCTGTGAAATTAAGTTTCAGGTGCCGCGCTACACCTTTAACTGCCTCTATGCCCCTAATACTTAGACAAATATCTGCTTTATTAAAAGTTATCAACAAAGCAAGAAAAAGCGATAGGAAAGGTGGATAGTAGAATTATGGTGCCGGTGATTTCAACTCTGTGTTGTTCAGGCGGCAGATCTGCGGCACAGATCCTGGAAAACAGTGGCAGATCTTCGCAAGATCTTCATATGTTCTCTGTTGCTAGAATGAAGACTTGACATGTCTGGCGGTACCTCCATACCTCTGAGCGTTGACTATACGTATTTCGCCTATTAAAACATGTTCCACTCTCGTCTAGAAGAGAGTCTTTGAGTGAATAGAACAAAATTGTGGTTGAGGATTATTTGATCTCCACTAGACAAGATAGGTAGTATTAGTGGTATGATCATGTGTCACACCCTGTTGATGATCAGTAGTCTACGCGCCTTGGGTCTTCAGACTCCCCAGCGCCCCATATGTTGAGAGAGCTGGTCTGATAATGAAGTGATTATCTTTTAATCTCAAATCACCAGGCACTGTCAGCTCTATCTGTCTGTTCCGTATTCAAAGACTTCTTTGAGAATTAAGCGCTCCTCTGGCCCCCTTCTTGTCCTACGGCATTTTTATGGGTGCGCCCCATAAAGGCCCTATATTCGCGGCATACTTAGATTCTGGACTAGCCGAGTAGAGTGAGAGATCGAAGGAAGCGACAGGCAGAGAAGCTATAATTAGCTCTGCAGATCGAGACAAGATAAATTAGAGAGAATAGCATAGATAGTGGCAGTTGTACGTATTTTTTTTTGTGATTGTTTTGGTTTTTTTTGTTTTGTTTTTTTTTTTGCGTTTTTTTTGTTGTAATCAGACACCCTTCTTTAAAGAAAAGAGAACTTCATTAGACCGATCTTGTAGAGAGATAGGCTGCGGCCATTTACTCTCCCGCATAGACCAATAAGTATGATGCCCATTGGCCAAACTAAAAATCGGCAATTTACGTGCCAGGGGGACAAGCCTGGCAAGCATGCTAGCAGAAGATGGAATCAAATCGACTAACACTCGTCGTAGGACGCATATTTCCCAGCTTACTTCACCCTCAGGTGAGAAATTAATGAACCCCTAAACGATATTGCTAACCAATTTGCTACAGAATATCAAGACACTATATAATATACATTCCAACGTAAATATCCTGTTCCTTCAACTAAGGACTATTACTCCTTTCTGAGTCGCCATACATGTCTTAACCTATGCTAAACACTATCCCAATCTAGCTCTAGGACAGATAACTAGACCTTTCTCTCTAGCTTGAATTACAAAAAGAGGTCGCACGTTCGTTGCTAAGCAAATTAAATATAAGTCACCAGGGCCCGATGTATCTTAGACGCAAATGATGAGAATACTTTCAAGTTCGTTTCTCTGAACGCCTTTCTCTCCAACCTTTTATTAATATTCTGTGTAATGGAGATTGCTTCTACAAAAGCTGCGCTACCAGAATGCTCTTAGCAATTATCACACGGATGTGTACATCAAACTTGGCTAAACAGCTGGATCGTTCTCAGATCAGAGACAGACTATAGGACCTAGTTTCGTCAATCTACTGCAGATTGCCCCGCACATTTAGAAGCTGTATGCCAGAAAATATTATGAGCAGTCCTCGCTTGAAATTAGTTTTGCTCTTCTTGATCCATAGTGATCAGTAGGATTTATAAAGGCAGACAGGCAGAGATGCTACCCGCCGCATCTAGATTTAACACTGATTGCTGCTCCTCGCTGTCCAGTGTGTGGCTCTGTTATTTAGATAGCTTGACGCGGGAGAAAAGCATTTGATAGGGTAAATTGGTTATATATCTAGCAATCAGTGAGAGTTACATAAATTTGGCTTTGCTGAGCATTTTATTTTGCAGCCCATTCTAAGAACTGACTTTAATACTTCTACCCGTCTGCTACGGGCGTTTGTTAATCTTATGTTTCTTATCAGCTCCTTTTCTCTTGGCCTGTGTGAGTGGTACTCACGCGCACAAAGGTGTACACATTTCCCCCTATTGATTTCGTAGATACTGCGATGAGTGTGATTGCCGGTGGGAGAGGTATCTAGGGATCTGTAAGACCCACAAATTTAGGACGAGTGTCAGTTCAAAGGGGCTTCTCACAAGATTAGTCTTTTTGCAGGACGATGTCATGCTGATAGTCACGAACCCCACTTTCTTTTTTTTTTTTTATTCTATTGAAGTTAATAATGGAGACCCTGGACACTTTTCTAAGGTGTCGTATAACAAATTGAATAAATCAAAACATCTGTTTTCTTGTAATCATTACCCTGTTTAAAGAAGTAACCTAAATCCTTCGGTTTTTAATGGGCTGATGAAACATGGTTGATTATCTTGGCATAAAGATATTTCGTACTCTGCCCAAATACAGTCCTGGCTAATTATGAACACCTTTGTAGTAGACCTGGAATCTGAAATTAAACGCTTCTCTGCACTTAATTTTCGTGGAGATGCCAGAATTTACTTGTAAGTATTAAATGGCTTTATTGCCGTGGACGGAATTTTACTTCGATATGTGCAGTGCTATCCCCTAGGTGCAATTCCCACATCTCCTTGTACACAATAGACGCAATGCCTATTCCTTGGATTTTAATGACGCGCGATGATCGGCCGGAAAACTAGATGTCGAAAAACAATTTACTTTTTCGGAGCCCCATATACGGTGGTTTAGCTGTTCCTAATTTAGCAAAACTAAATGTAGCTATCCTCCTAGAGCAGGCTATATACCTAGAATATGGCATAAATCTCAGATTCAAGCCTCCTGGATGATTACCAGCTCGAATCCTATGTTCGACCTCTACGCCTCTGTGCCAGCAGATCGATTATTTGTCAGTCTTTAGAAAACCGTCCTTGAGTTTGTGTAGACTCACGCCTCTTCGCTTCCCCGCCCTTACCTCATTATCTGGACCTTGTTTGTAAAGTTTTGGGCACTTTAGTGCTTTCATACCTGAGATGGTTGGATGTATCACAAGACCGGATTGTGACAGGACAATTCCCATTGTCGTCTGTACTCAGCTGTTGGAACCCGAATTTCATTCCATGATTGTGGTGTAGATCTCTGTGTATCTGTGTTGTCAGGAGACCAACTATATCTCAAAACAATACACTGCACTCATTCGATACTCTCTATAGCGTATTGTCCAAATGTCGGTCGCTTCCTCATCCTTTTGTGCTTTTCAATATCGTGTACAATGACATTGTCGACATATAGTTCCACTAATGGGCCAGAGTCTCTGCAGGTCCCATCAGAGTTGTTTTCCCCCATTATGTATTCACAATAGTAAGGAGGGATACAGTTGTTAACAAGGTGCTAGATCCTTGAGTAATTATATACTTAGTGTCACCTCCGGCAATACCTGGTCAGACTCCCCAACTATGATCAAGTGGGAAAAAGAGAAAACTATCTAGTACCATGTTCCTTAGACGAGTTGGAGTGAAGCTGTGGATGTTTTGCTCCTCCAAAGATGTCTAAAGCACCTAACTATATAGGGAACTGATGCACGCTAAAAATATACACTTGAGTGGTATCTCCGCCCCCCAATCCAGAGTGCTGACGCCTCAATACTTTGTAATACGCCTCTCCTCCAATGTACGCTGTTGGAAAGGCTGTGGACGACAAGGTACAATGCTTAGCATGACTTGAGTGGGGCTGCCCTAAGAAAAATGTAGCGTGTGACTGTAGGTGATGCAATAGCTGCACCTCTTTAGGTCAGAGATTACGGAGCTTCACCGCGCATAATTAAGACCTCGCGTCGGGTTGCTAAGGTTGTTTGTCTGAGACATATGATGAGAGTGTTTGTTTTGTATCCATACACTGTGCTCCACACCACAAATTCCGCTGAACAGTTAGTGTGTTCTTCTGTGGTCTTTTATGGTCACACAACAGCAGCTCTACTGTAGATTTGCCAGCGCAACTATGGAAAGACCCTATAAAGAGATCTCTATCCTTAGTTGTTGTGAGGTATACTAAGCACTGCCGTGTTATCATTTATATCGGAGCTGCCGTGAAGGTTGCGACCTCAGGCGTAGCGCGACACCACCTTTAGAGAGTGATCTTTAAGAGAGAAACGTATAAACGTTATTGATGGACGCAAACTTGGTATGCTCCTCAGTACGATTCGCGCAAGTTGTTTCACGCACTCCACGTGTAACTTGTCAACATGAGCTGAGAGAGATACTTGTACAACGCCTCACATCCCTGTGTTCTATGCTTGTATTGTCCCTCTGTGGATGTTTTCGCTCCTCTCTCGCGCCCTCTACTTTTTTGTCGCGTGTGAGTACGTGACTACGCTTGTGCGGTCTGTCGCACCGCTCTGCTCTGGTCTGATTCCAGAGGGTGTGCTGTTAAGTGGCTCAGACCGCTCCTGTGGGACAGCGACCTTGTGTTTTCTATAGCTCGTCTTGTACTGTGTTCACTTTTCCTATCAGTTTGCTTTCATTCTACTCAAGTATGGTGAGAGCATTTGATGTTTGCCATAGCTTCACGCGTAATACGCTGTATTTGTGTCCTGTTGTTTGTGTGTGTGTGCCACAGTCTGTTGTGTGTTTGTGTATCGGCGCATGCCTTTCGCCTGATTTTTTAGTGACTTTTTCATGAGTCTCCTGAACAACGTGTTGTACAGAGAACTAGGGTATATTATAAATTTGAATTACGTCCAGCAGCTCCTCTCAATCTCATAAAGCTGATAATGCTTTCCACATAGCTGCAGTAATGTAGTAATCACCAGTGACTTAGCAGATGTGTGCTAGGCACAGCTACATCATAACCCACAAGAAGATCAGAGTTATCTCATTTCCAAATGTCTTGTCACATCAAGTACACTCATTTAGTTCTCCATCCTTCTGTGCTGCACTCATGTCTATATTAGATATTGCTCGCATCTAAGTGTACGTTGTCATTACAAGAATAACACGCCGAGATGTACGTACTATCCGCTCACAAGGTCGGAGTATAAACTTACACAGGGCGATGTGAAATCTCAGCTGCTAGATATTACATTGGCCTGCGTTCGATAGATGATGCTGCCACATGAAACTAAATGGCCCTTTGTGAACCCAAGCCCACCGTTCTGTAGAGTCGACAAGTAATCTACTGACACAACAGAGGACGAGTGTTCCTGGGAGAGTGTTTCTCAGTGGAATGGAGCAGAGTACATCTGACTTGCTTTGTCTGCTCGCCATGAGAAGGCTTGTCATCACTCTGTAGTATTGATCTTTATATACGGTAAGAGTAAAAAGCTGTTATGTAAGAAACACATTTATGTGTAATGAGCCTCGATGAGCATGACTAATACGATTGAGCTGTACCTACACGTTGTCATGTAAAGCATAATAATAGTTGATGCTTGTCATAAGTATATCTCATTCATGTGTGAAATCTATGTCATTATATGTGGCGCCTCTGACACTAGAGCTCAAGTCGACTCAAAGACAGACTGTTATTGTCGTCTCTATGACTCGTTCGCTGCTAATGACAATAAATAATATGATCTCAGCTTGCTAGCTCACAAATTATAGCTGTGTCAAATCACTGCGCTGCTGGACGCGCGCTGGGCTTGCTGTCCTGTGTTTTTGACAACGCCCCTGTGCTGTGTGAGCAGCGTCGTTGCCTTTTAACAGGCACTCACACTAGTCTTGAGCAATAGTATGAGTACCTCGCAGAGCTAAAATAGTCGCAGAATCGCCCATCTGCTTTGTACGACAATTATGGAGGATGCGTGAGATGTATAACTTGCGTGAGTAGCAGGCTCAAATCTGAGAGTTTAGGAGACGTCGCCATGTTTGTAAATAGATCCAGCTTGTTATGATACTTCCTGTCGGAGCCCTTCGTGCAGCGATGTGGGTGTGGGAAGATCACTCGACTACACCGTTGGGCCGCTGGTTCACCGCACTAGCAGCCTATAGACCTGTAACCACTAGAGGGACGTATCATAGACAAGGCAACGCTGATGCTTAGACAAACAGTGCCCTGCCTGATGCAATAAGTGTATATGTGAGTGGTCATATACAGGGCCATTAGTCTCGCCATATAACTTAGCGCCAGCTCAATGTCGAAACTCATTCTGTCCACATCTTACCAGTAGGACCCACAATGAGCCCATCTGTACCAATAGTAAAATAACTCTAAGAGCAGTTTGCAGGACCACATGCTCTCATCGACTTAATCTTAGCACTCAAGTAGCTCCGCGCTAAGGTCATGATTTGTAGATGTCCAAGTGAGGCTGAGCATTTACTAGTGTCGAATACTAGACCATGATTGTCAGCCCTCTGAGCGGGCCGATGGTGTACAAACAATAATAAAGAGTGCATCATCCTACTTAGCATCTCTTAAGATGTTATACAATTCGTATGGGGGGTGATGTAAGCCCACCCATGGCGTGCATAAGGAATCCCATGTAACAATTGCCAGCTTTGATGTTTAAGATGATAGATTTGAGAAAACGGTGACAGTGTGGGACATTAAGAAATAAGATACACTATCAGTCTACAACAAGAATGTCATTGAACAGGGTATTTAATAAATGTATAGAATGACACAGTGAAATACTTCGAAAATCTAACTTGAAACAACGCGTTGGACATGTCACAACATATAGTGATGGTTGTGATTCACCCCAACGCAGTTCCCTGCACCGCAGAGCTTTGTATCTCTGGTGAGCTGGAGAATTGGTGTGTCTGGTGGACACTATGATATATATGCTATTCAAAGAGATTGTTTTATGACGCTAGCGAATGCGCACCGAAAAGACATTGGTTGGACATTCCTGATGAAGTTGTTTGTCAGCTATACCCCAGAAATAGCTGTGTATAGCTGTCAGAGAATCAATAAATTAACTGTTGAGTACAGTGGCGACATGTATTGTACGGGGGGCTGCTACCACGAAGTGCTGGCGTCACTTTGTCAGCCCGAGAAGAAATCTGCAACAGCTCTTAGTTTCACGCTAGATTTTTTCTTTCAGGTGCACATCCGAGTATATTGTAGGCTCGCAGACTCTACAACTGTGCCCAGCTGCACTTGATGTAAAGCGTGTCCTGATGATCAAGGGGTCCATGCATGAGGCTAGGTCGAGAACTACAACCGTACAAATCTACACATTTAACTGTTTAGTACGACAAATCCAGGAGCATTATTGCTGGAACAGGTAAACCACTTTTAAAGTGGTTTACATGTTCTAGCAGCAAGGAAAGTGTACATCTCGTCAGTTAGAACGGGTATTATAGATTACTCGCGCTGATAATTCTTACACTATGATAGTGTCGCTCCACCACAAATCTGGCGCATGGGACGCCAAATATCCTACCAAGAGTGTTGATTGTCATACAGATATTATTATCCAGGAATGCAGAGTTCTCTCTTTGCTGTGGCTTAAGTCTTACTCAGTACCATGAAAAGTGTTAATTTTGGCCAGATTTTATAGTACACCATAACCGCTGGAATTATACACCCTAGTGCGTTATTGTGTCATCCAGTATAATTATTATCACTTCTCTCTTTTTATTTCATCGAAATGTATTGGGTGCGCAGTGCAGGAGCTAGTATTATTTAGCTTTTGATACATGAGTGAACTAGAGGTGTGGTAAGCGAGCATGGAGGGGCGTACGTAAGTGGTGATAGAGGTACAAGACAAGGCTCAGGCAACAGCACTAGTCGTGCACATCGTCAGTCGCAGGGACTGTCTGGCCTGTTCATCGCTTGCTCAGTTCCCTATGCATCTCATTACTGAACAGCATCACCAGTCTGTTCTTCAGTGGTTATCAGACCCTGCATAAAGCAGTTTTACCTCCTCTTCATCTCTGTCACGGCCCCAAATTTCATCATCATCATCAGTCCAACATGAAGCAAACACGCCGAATGTCAAAACCCAGTATACAGACCACTCCAAATAATCCATATACTGAGAAGTCTTTGTCACACAATGCAGTTGGGGTCGAAGGCTAGAGTAAAAGATCAAGAGGCAAAGAAGGATGAGTTTGTCTGTTCTGACGCCAATAACGTGATGCCCTCAGAGAGATGAGAGTGTGAAGATGGTCAGACGCCGATATGATATGAGGATTTCTAGCAATGGCGTCGCAGTGACTCCGATGTGGATCGTCTATGCAACACACAAGTCTTGAGGATGTGAACTGTGAAGAAGGGAAGGAATGTCCGCAGAGCACAGTCCGGCTAGGCGCCAGCCTTCTGTGTACACGAAGGTAATGGGGGCATAAGAAACGCTTTCACCCCAATCATCCCTAAGCCAAAAAAGCCTGAATGTCGGGATTGCCAGGCTGTTGGACTTGAAGAGAGATTGTTGCCGCTTTCGCCCATCCTGATGACGCTACACGCAGATGGGTTCTGCGCACGTCTCATAGTTGAAACCCATTGAAGTCATGGCGTGGTTCTCTGGACCATTGTCTTGCCCCGGGTGCCGCGAGTGCACTAACTAGTAAACTGCAACACGTCTTCTTGACAAATGTATAATAAACATTTAAAGTACACTAACATGTCACTGTCTGTAGTTGCCTGTGCCTGCTGGCTTCTAGACAAAATTGTAGTTCTATTGCTGCCAACAGCTAGATTGTAACAAGCCTTACGGCTGAATTATTTTGCAAATCTCTACACAAGGTATGACGTGTGTAATAGAAGTACATATATACACCTCTTCTCTCCTTGTAGGCGCCCTGTTCCAAATCTTTAATTTTTTAAATGCCTCCACCCGTACTACCACCAAAGTGGTGTAGACTAAAAACAGAACATACGTTGGCTCTGCACATTAAATTAGATTGTGAAAAAGACAGCACTACTCGCATAGGTGCACACTGAAAAGGCAATATATACATCTATTACAAACATCAGTGGCCACACTAAAGACTAAGTAAGAACTCAAGCTTTATAGGAATATTGGAAAATGCATTACGTGCTAAGGAAAATATGAAAAACCTGGACTCTTAGTTTTTAAAGTATTGATCAAAGAATTTGTATAAGCTCACCTCCCAAAACGTCAAGGGGGATCCCAGAGTCAGGGAGTCCCTACACTAAATTTATTACCTCACTGTTAGGCGTTCAATCCAGACTGCAAATTCAGGGTATGGTAGGAAACTAGCAATTGAATTATCCTGCACTGGTTTAAAAGAGGCAGCTGTGTGCAGCAAGCCA
>JAODAL010016579.1:0-80268 GCA_025379985.1 Phyllomedusa bahiana | reverse complement strand
GCTTGATAGTAAAGTAAAAAAGTTATGGCTCTCAGAACATAGCGATGCATTAATAATGTTTTACACAATGAAAACACTTTTTCTTTTAAAGTGCTTCAACATAAAAAAAATATATATATAAATTGGGTATCGCCACAATCGTATTGACCCAGAGAGTAAATCTAACTTGTCATGGATACTGTACGGTGAGTGCTGTTAAAAATAAAAAACACTACTAGGATTGCAGTATTTTCATCACCCTGCCTTCCAAGAAAAGGATTTAAAACTGATCAAAAAGTCTTGTACCCCAAGAAAAGATACCAATAAAAACATCATCCCGTAAAAAACAAGCCCCTAAACAGCACCGTACACATAAAAATAAAAAAATTATGGCGCTTAGACAATGGCGATGCAAAAACATGTTTTCTTTTTTGAATAAAAGTGTTTTTATTGTGTAAAAGCAGTAAAACATAAAAAAATATACAAATTGGGTATCACTGTAATCATATCAACCTGCTGAGTAAAGCTAGCATGTCATTTATACTGCACGGTGACTGCTATAAAAAATAAAAAACACAACCAGAAATGCTGTATTTTGTTCAAAATGCCTCACAAAAACCTTGATAAAAAGTGATCAAAGCGTCATATGTGGTGGTACTAATAAAAAATGTCAACTTATCCGGCAAAAACAAGCCCATAATCACCTCCGTAAACAGAAAAATGAAAAAGTTATGGCTGTCAGAATCGGACAATATAAAAACACAATTTTTTTATACACCTATTTATATTTTGGTATGAGTGATGTAAAAGAGTTCAGCAAAAGAAAAGGCAGATCATTTATGTATATATATATATATATATATTCTAGACACAAAAAAGAGTCATATGTATCCTCAAATTATGGGAAAAAAATAACTTAAAGGGGTTTTGCCACCATGTAATGTTGACGTGGGAACCTCCAAAATGGGTATTTAATCACTTTTCTAAATATATGTGATTACAAAAAGTGAAAACTCTGAGAGCTACAGCATTTCTCAATCCCCCTTGGTTACATTAAAGCTTTCCCTAGTCACGACCCAGGACCTGACAGGCCGCGCTTGCGTGAAACACTTCTTATCTGATGACAGGCAAAATGAATGAGCTTTTAAGGCACCGGGTAGACAGTGCAGTCTGAGGCTGTCTTGCTGTATTGAGAATCCACTCTTGTACTGTTTATTATTTCACTTAAGTTTTGAGACGCTCCCTTGGATTCCTCACTCCTCACTCCCCCCTCCCTCTCTCCCCTGCAGCTTCATGACTCAGCATGATTTGTATATATCCTGCTCTCGTGCTGACAGGAGCTAGGTAAGTGCCATCTTGGCAAATCCCCTTTAAAAACTTGGCTGGACATTAAGCGGGACCTGTATGAAAATCAATGCAATGTCTGAAAAGGCATGCCAGCTTGTATTTCCTCACATCTGGAAAATTCATCCCTCCCTGTGTCTTCGGCAACATTAATTTAGCTAGAGAGATCCTAGGACGTTTCGAGCCACATATAAACCTTGAAAAGGCAGCTTATATGATCTTAACGTCTGAATGTTTTAAAAGAAGAGGGATTGTTTGGAGAGGATACAAAAGTTTTGGAACGCTCATCATTTTAACCAAATGACATTTTGCTAATAGTGGGAGGGGGAGTTTCTCCCATCTGTGCAATTCTCTTACCACTTTCAAAATGATGGGAGGGGAATTTAATCTATATAGAGAATCTGGGGTTTGTCCAATTTGGAAACCTAAATATTTTATTGCGGACTTGGCTATTGTTACAGAATTTCATACAAAAGGGGGCAAATCAGTGTTGGGTCTCTTGGCGATGTTCAAGAGTTCTGATTTAGACTCAATAATTTTAAAACCGGAAAAACTGCTAAATACCCTGAGTTGATGTAGTAGGGGTTCTAGGTCTGGGTTTTTCATAAAGAAGATTATGTTATCGGCGAACATAGCCAATTTGACTTCCTTTCCCCCCACTTCAATGCCCTTGAATGTAGAAGATGATAACAAGAACCTAGCCAAGGGTTCAACTGCAAGATTGAACAGAAGAGGGGACAAAGGACATCCCTGTCTCGTTCCTCTTTGTAAGAAGAATAGGGCTGAAAGGAAGCCAGGAATGCATATACAGGCCATTGGGGCAGTATATAGAGAAGTTAAAAAGTTTCTGAAAGGTCTTTCTAATTTTGGAAGTGAAATTGGTGCTCCCAATCCCTCTCTTTCTTCTGACAGAGCGTTAGGAACTTTACTTTGTCTATCTGTAAGGATGGTGAAGCTTTCTTCTTTATTACAAGTACAAAACGTGCAGAGGGTAAAACATAGTAGCAACAGACCAACGCGTTTCGGGCACCAAACTTTGCCCTTGTTCACGGTGGTTTTACCCTCTGCACGTTTTGTACTTGTAATAAAGAAGAAAGCTTCACTATCCTTACAGCTGGATTATTTCGATTTCTTTGCTATTATGGGTCCTGCAACTGGGGACTGAAATCACAGCGTAAAGGAAAGAAAGCCAACAAAAGGGATTGACCAGGTGAAAACTGCAATCAAGGTGAGCCTACGCCCTGCAAGCTTTTTCTGTTACTTTTTACTTTGTCTAGCCATGATTTAGAAGAGACATCTTAAGTGTTCCTTGCTGTAAAGATCAGTATAGAAAGAACGTAACACTTCCGTAATGTCCGCCCTGGTCTGCATCAGCTCCTAAACCCCGACACCCTGCTCTCCTGCAACAAGCAGTGACCTTTACACAGCAGGAGTCCGAGGTGGACGCCATCTTCACCCTGCAGTGATAGACGGCAGCAAACAAAGATGGCGCTGGAGCCTCACTGCTCTACTAGAAGCAGCCAGGAAACAACACACACTACAGCCCCTCCCTGCAGAGCGAGCACCGCCCAGAGGGCTATAGTCACTGGGGGCAGCAAGAGGTAAGGGCCAAAACAGTCAGTGAGGAAGGGGATAATAATACACACATACCTCCACCTGCAGGACCAGAGTCATGTGACTGCTGTGTACTGCCAGGACCTGTGATGATGTCACATGGAGGGGAGGAGTCATGTGACTGCTGTGTGCTGCCAGGACCTGTGATGATGTCACATGGAGGGGAGGAGTCATGTGACTGCTGTGTGCTGCCAGGACCTGTGATGATGTCACATGGAGGGGAGGAGTCATGTGACTGCTGTGTACTGCCAGGACCTGTGATGATGTCACATGGAGGGGAGGAGTCATGTGACTGCTGTGTACTGCCAGGACCTGTGATGATGTCACATGGAGGGGAGGAGTCATGTGACTGCTGTGTGCTGCCAGGACCTGTGATGATGTCACATGGAGGGGAGGAGTCAGGCAGTCACATGATCAGGTGCTGGGTGTGATCGCTGCTGTATCTTCATAAACTGAAGGATGTATGTAGCAGAACTGTGTGTGTCGTGTCCATAGCTGAGGTGTCCATTTGTGTAATGTGCGTGTAGCTGAGGCGTGCTCGCATGTAATGTGCGTGTAGCTGAGGCGTGCTCACGTGTAATGTGCGTGTAGCTGAGGCAGTGCTTGCATGTTATGTGCGTGTAGCTAAGGTGTGCTTGCGTGTAAATTGCGTGTAGCTGAGGTGCTCGCGTGTAATGTGTGTGTAGCTGAGGCGTGCATATAGCTGAGGCGTGTTCGCGTGTAATGTGCGTGTAGCTGAGGCGTACTCGCGTGTAATGTTCGTTTAGCTGAGGCGTACTCGCGTGTAATGTTCGTTTAGCTGAGGCGTGTTCGCGTGTAATGTTCGTTTAGCTGAGGCGTGCTCACGTGTAATGTTCGTTTAGTTGAGGCGTGCTCACGTGTAATGTGCGTGTAGCTGAGGTGCTCGTGTGTAATGTGCGTGTAGCTGAGGCGCTCGTGTGTAATGTGGGTGTAGCTGAGGCGTGCTTGTGTGTAATGTGCGTGTAGCTGTGTTGTGCTCACGTGTAATGTGCATGTAGCTGAGGCGAACTCGAGTGTAATGTGTGTGTAGCTGAGGAGTGCATATAGCTTATGCGTGTTCGCGTGTAATGTGCGTGTAGCTGAGGCGTACTCGCGTGTAATGTTCGTTTAGCTGAGGAGTGCTCACGTGTACTGTTCATTTAGCTGAGGCGTGCTCACGTGTACTGTGTGTAGCTGAGGTGTGCTCACGTGTAATGTGCGTGTAGCTGAGGCGTGCTCATGTGTATTGTGTGTAGCTGAGGCGTGCTCACGTTGTATGTGCGTGTAGCTGAGGTGCTCATGTGTAATGTGCGGGTAGCTGAGGCGCTCGCGTGTAATGTGTGTGTGGCTGAGGCGTGCTTGTGTGTAATGTGCGTGTAGCTGAGGCGTGCTTCTGTGTAATGTGCGTGTAGCTGAGGCGTATTCGCGTGTAATGTGCGTGTAGCTGAGGCGTGCATTTAATGTGCGTGTAGCTGAGGCGTGCTCGCGTGTAATGTGTGTGTAGCTGAGGCGTGTTGGCGTGTAATGTGTGTGTAGCTGAGGCGTGCTCGCGTGTAATGTGCGTGTAGCTGAAGCGTGCATGTAATGTGCGTGTAGCTGAAGCGTGCATGTAATGTGCGTGTAGCTGAGGCGTGCTCGCGTGTAATTTGTGTGTAGCTGAGACATACATATGTAACGCTGCAAAATTAACAGAAGAAAGGGAGGATATAGTGAGGGGTAGAGTTACTCTATAATACCGGATCAGCAGTTTTGCAATCTGAATCTCGACTCCTACATATAATACTAATGTTATTTATTGATTTTTTTTTCTCTAAGTGACGAGATTAAAATTCCTCCAATCGAATCTCCCTCCTGGGTCGGCCTAAGCCAATGATCCCAATGCATTTTTAATGATGCGTCTTTAGAAAATTGTCTCCCTGTAACAATTGTTGTATCCTAGAGCGGCCATGATAATCGCCCGCAATAACTCCTATAACAGAGCCCCTCCAATAGGATGTAGTATCTCAACCTCCTGCCTATGGGAACCGCCTGATCTACATCCAAAACAAGGGGAACGCATGTAAGCCTCCCACTAGCAGTGACTCTGGGATGTATGTACACACTTAGGGCCACATGTATGAAAACTGTCAAGGTCTAAAACTCACAACAACCAATCAGAGCCCATAGTAACAACTCAGAGCTCACAGCAACCAATCAGAGCCGATAGCAGCCAATTCTTATCGTGAGCCAATGCTTGAAAAAGCATTGGGATCATTGGCTTAGGTCAACCCAGGAGAGATGTTCAGATAGTGGTATTTTAAGCCCTTCCCAAAATTGGATGTACTCATACGCCCTAGCAGGAAGTGGTTTTCAACAAATGGACGTATCAGTTCGTCCTGGCAATCGTGCAGGCTTACAGGCAAGCCCCGCATGATCGCGAGATGGGACCAGCGATAAATTACCGCTGGCCTCATGCCGCATCACCCGCGACCGGAGTGATTAACCTTTCATTATCGCGACACATCATGGTCGCGACAATGAAGTTGCAGGCAGAAGGAGTGAGCTCCTCCTGCCTACAATCCGGCACAGCAACGGCGCACTGCGCCATTAGTGATCCACTCACCTGACACCAAAATGCTTTCTGAAAGCATCAGGGCCGTCTGGGATACATTGTGGGCATGGTGATTGACAGTCACCATGGCGACCACTACACAGCAGCAATGCTGTGTACTGGTCTACTATTGTAACAGCAATCTGAAGATCGCTGTTACAAATCCCCTCTGGGGAAAAGTGAAGAAATGTGAAAAAGTAAAAAACTTTACAACCGCCAATCGCCCCAAAAAAGATAAAAAATAAAGCACCCATATTTGATATTGTCACGTGCGTAACGACCCACCCTATAAATCTGTCATGTTAATGAAACCGTTAAGTGAACGCTGTAACAAAAAAAAACAATCACAAAATTGCGAATTTTGTTAATCCCGCAGCACATAAAATGGAATAAAAAGCGATCAAAAACTCATATAAACGCCAAAGGGTTGTCAATTAAAATGTCAGTTCATCCTGCAAAAAAGAAGCCCTTATACAGCTATGTATACGGAAAAGTAAAAAAGTTATGGCTCTCAGAAGATAGCGATGCATTAATAATGTTTTATACAATAAAACACTTTGTTTTTAAAGTGCTTCAACATAAAAAAATATATATATAAATTGGGTATCGCCACAATCGTATTGACCCAGAGAGTAAATCTAACTTGTCATGGATACTGTACGGTGAGTGCTGTTAAAAATAAAAAACACTACTAGGATTGCAGTATTTTCATCACTCTGCCTTCCAAGAAAAGGATTTAAAACTGATCAAAAAGTCTTGTACCCCAAGAAAAGATACCAATAAAAACTCATCCCGCAAAAAAACCAAGCCCCTACACAGCTCCATACACAGAAAAATAACAAAGTTATGGCTCTCAGACTATGGCGATGCAAAAACATGTTTTCTTTTTTGATTAAAAGTGTTTTTATTGTGTAAAAGCAGTAAAACATAAAAAAAATATACAAATTGGGTATCGCTGTAATCATCAACCTGCTGAGTAAAACTAGCATGTAATTTATACCACACGGTGACCGCTGTAAAAAATAAAAATAAAAAACACTACCAGGAATGCTGTATTTTGTTCAAAATGCTTCACAAAAACCTTAATAAAAAGTGATCAAAGCGTCATATGTGGTGGTACTAATAAAAACGTCAACTCATCCTGCAAAAACAAGCCCATAATCAGCTCCGTATACAGAAAAATGAAAAAGTTATGGCTGTCAGAATAGGACAACATAAAAACACAATTTTTTTATACACCTATTTCTATTATGGTATGAGTGATGTAAAAGAGTTCAGCAAAAGAAAAGGCAGAACATTTATATATATATATATATTAGACACAAAAAAGAGTCATATGTATCCTCAAATTATGGGAAAAATTTAACTGAAAAACTTGGCTGGACATTAAGGGGGACATGTATGAAAACTGTCTTGGTCTAAGACTTTCTTTGTTGCCCATAGCAACCAATCAGAGCGCCCGTTTCATTTTTTCAGAGCTCTATATGAAATTAAAGGGGAACTGATTGGTTGCTATGGGCAACAAAGAAAGTCTTAAACCAAGACAG
Organism: Phyllomedusa bahiana; assembly: GCA_025379985.1. Taxonomy (NCBI): domain Eukaryota; kingdom Metazoa; phylum Chordata; class Amphibia; order Anura; family Hylidae; genus Phyllomedusa; species Phyllomedusa bahiana. The sequence goes on along the minus strand of JAODAL010016579.1, from coordinate 73,194 downwards.
TTTTCATGCACGTGGCCCTAAAGGATTTTTCCTACTATAAAGTTTAGAATTCAACATATAAAATATTAGACCGTTTTGAGACCCTTCCCATCCCAATCCCCTTAAGAGACCTTAAATCGCTTCAGATTTCCATACTCAAATTTATCTGGGCATTTGGCAGACACCGCATTAAGATGTCAGTGCTCTTAACAAAAAAGATGGAGGGAGGACTCGGGGTACCGGACTTAATAAAGTATTAATGGGCTGCCTGGCTGAGGCGCATCCCGGCATGGTCCTCCTTGCAGGCCTTTTCTAGATGGGCAGAGCTTGAAAAATTGTGGTTGGCCCCGATCCATCCCAACTCATTGCCGTGGGATACCTCTTCGGTGGCAGTGGGTGGCAATTTATCAGGACCCATCATCCTAACTCGAGATATATGGAAAAGGTGTGCAAGAATTTTAAACCTCTGTTTGCCCTCCTCCACCCTGACATTGTTTTTATTCAACCCCTCCTTCCCAGGTGGGATGGAAAATCCGGCGATAAAGGTCTGGTTTGATAACATAGCCTAGTATAAGTTGCAGAGCCCAGGTCTATGGGACCGAGGTCTATGTGCCATATTTTTCGTGCCTAGTTGGAAGTGACATGGGCCTCAAAAATAAGACAGAAGTTAGCATAAGGGAGCTAAGATGATCGCTTTTTTTTGTGAGTAACTGGCCTTCCTAAAATAATCCTTATTTACCATGCTCACTATTACTATCTACCTTGCAGCCATCTGCCTCCTATATTACAATCCAGTCATGCCCTCTGGCAATTCCATCCAAATCAGCCCCTCTCTCCTGCACTCACCTATGTATTTATCCCACACACTATTCTCCCTTTTCAACCACCCCAAACCTCCAGTTACATAGTGCTGCACAAACGCCACTCATATTCATCACTGAACCATCTGCTTTCACTTTTCATTCTCCTGCTTCTCTCTGCAGGGAACATCTCTCCTAACCCCGGCCCACCCTCCTTTACTTCTCATCCCACTTCCTCTTCTGCCTCCCATAGAAACCCTGCTAACCTACTTACTATGCGTTGTATGTCTTTTCCTGACCCCCTTTTTTTTTTAAACATGTTTTTTATTGAAGTTTGCATATACATGGGTTATCTCACAATACAAGTAAGTACAGACTATTCAACTAAAAATAGGCATAAGCTGAAATGTTATACGGTGTAATACAGTTTACTGTTCATTGTTAGTCTAGTAACAGTCATAATAAAAGAAATCTCAAGGTGTACAAATTGCCCTATGAACATTTACTGAGTGAGATAAATGTATAAGTAGTAACTGACCAGTGGAGCTGCTACACTTCACTACTTTTTCTCATTTTGCATTAGATGAATGGGTACTGTTTCGTGGCCTCCGATACTAAACCTAGCGGCCGAGGGCAAGATAAAGAAAAGAGAAAGAAACAAACAGAACTAATTGCACTAAAGCAAAGAAACTAAAACTTGAATCCACCAGATAGCATTTATAATATTCTTTAGTTTCTGGATAAATAGTTTAAAAGGTGTGTCTTAGTTATGATAGAAGGTCGCTCTCCCTATTTGAGCGTTCAAGTTTTCCAATCAGTGGGTTTGGACTGCATATATCCCTAAAGTCCCTGTCAGTTCTTTTTCTAGATACCATTTAGTGTATCTGAATGGCTTCACTAGTGACTCTATTTCCCTTGGCGTCAGGAATTGTTCTATGAAAGGACCCCATTTGGTAAAAAAATTTCTGTTTGTGAGGACTTGGAGAGTTCAGTCTCAAGTTTGTCCATTTTAAGGTATAACTTCACTTGATGCCAAACGTCTTGCGCTTTAGGAGGTCAGTCTCTAACCAGAGACATCTCTTTGCTGCTAACAATACAATATGTAGCAGTGTATGGCACTTTGGTACACTCGAGAAATCATGGAACAACTGAGGTTTGGGGGATAAAGGTAAGTCTATTTCACACTTCTGACTTATGGTCGTAGCTAGAGAGTCCCAGAATTTCACTGATGTATGGCAGTTCCACATCCCGTTTATCATACTCGTTTTATTTTGCTGACATTTAGGACATTACATCTATTAGGCATATGTACACTCGGTGATATGTTAAAGCCATAAATCGCCCGGTGTATAAACCGGAAGTGTGTTTCTCTCCATGATTCAGTAGTCACTGCCTTACATATACCTCTCCATCCTTCTAATATTTTTTGAGGAATTTCCAAGCCTGGGAAATCTTTATCCCATTGTGAAAAGAATTTATCTTCCCAATCATATATTTCCAGGCATCAGATTTTCAGATATATGGACGCTAATGAGTGTCGGGTAGTTCTGGGATCAATGATTTCGTCAAAGGAGCTAAAGTGAAATTCCTGGCTTGTGTGTCTGACTCTGCTGTTGATGAAGCTCAGAACCTGGCTGAAAGTGAGGAAAATGGTTTCTGGGATCCCCTTAAGTTCCCGTAGTTTATCAAATGAGAAATATTTACGTTGTGACCTATCGTATGAGTCGCCTACATTCACAATACCTTTATCTTTCCACACTATTCAGTGTCTGTTAGAGAACCCCTCCTCGAATTCCGGGTGCCCAATGAGTGGCATATGTTTGCTTTATTGTACAGGTAGCTTAAAGATCTTACGACACGCCTTCCATGTTACAATGGTTTCCATAAGAACTATGGATGATCTTATGTTCTTGGGTACATGTGAGAATTTTGTAGGCAGCAAAGCAGTAAGGTCCCAAGGGGCTACTAAAAGAGATTCTAATTCCGTATTTGAGTGGTAAGAAGTATGTTTAATCCAATCAAGACAATGGTGCATTATGCAGGCCAAGTTGTATTTCCTAACGTCCGGAGGGTTGATTCCTCCGATTAGTCTAGGGACCACCAGCTTGGAAAGAGCTATTCTGGGTTTGTCGCCTTCCATATAAATCGTGTGAAGCTGGCTAAGATAATTCGTATGTCTAAGTGTCGTAACAACAAGGGTATTGTTTGGATGGGGTAGAGGAGCTTGGGGAAACTTATCATCCGCACAAGGTGACATCTGGCTAACAATGGGAGGGGTAAATTTGACCATTTATGTAATTCTTTAACAATTTTCAAAATGAGTGGAGGGAAATTTAGGTGATATATAGATTCAGGGACTTTACCAATTGTTATTCCTAAGTATTTGATAGCTTTTGTGGCCAATTTTATGGGGGATTTCAATTGTTCAAGGGAGAGAGTGGAAGAGTTTGGGAAGATATTAAGGATTTCTGATTTATTTATGTTGATTTTGAAGCCAGAGCAGAACCTAAATGTTTGTAGGTGCTCAAACAAAATATCAAGGTCTCTTTCTGGGTGTTCCATAAAAAAAAAATTGCATCATCGGCGAATAGAGCTAGTTTGAGCTCATACTGTTTTATTCTAATCCCCTCAAATATATTGGAGGACGAAAGAAAACGGACCAACGGTTCAATGGCTAAATTGAACAAAAATGGTAAAAAGGGCATGTTGGTGTGCCCCCTTCGCAAATTTTGCAAGAAGTCGTCCAGGCTTATTGCCATACCGAAAAAATTTAGCCTCGGCCTGGGATCTTTTTAAATGTTCACGCCGTTCATTCCAATAATCATTTGTCTTTTTTAGCAGCCACCCATCGTTCCTTGTTCGTTTGATGAGAGAGACTAGAAGAAAATTTGGTGTATGCTTCACAAAGTGCTTTGCTTAAGGTATCAAGCTGGGTTTGTACCTTTTTTTTAAAAGTCGAGAGGTATGCTATCAGTCTCCCTCGGAGTACCACTCTCGCCGTTTCCCAGAACAGCTGGGGGGGTGTTTTCGTGTTGTGCATTATCTGTTTTGTATTCATGCCACCAGTGTTGCAGGGTCGTTTGAAATTCCTCGTCTTTTGCAAGAATTGAGGGGAATATCCATATGTAATCTGTTCCACATGGGAGACAATCTGTCATGGTGAGTATTATGGGGAAGTGGTCTGAGATAACCAAGTCTGCTATTACTGTCTCTTCCACTCTATGGAGCAAGTTCTGTGAGGTAAATATATAATCTATTCTCGACCAAGTGTTATGCGGGAATGAGAAGTGTGAGAACTCTCTAGCATCAGGGGGTAGGTAACGCAATGGGTCACAGATGTTCAGAATCTCTAAGAATCTGGTCAGATGCGTTTTCCCTTCACAAGTATTTGGTCTGGTTATGTTGCCACATTGACGATCTTCCTGAGGAGAGAGAATCGCGTTGAAATCGCAGCTTATTACTTTAAAATCTGAAGTATCTAAGGTGACTAATTGTTCTACTTTTGAGAGGAAGGAAGGACCTCTTATGTTTGGGCCATAAATATTAAAAAAGGAGAATTTTTCGTTGTTTATTTGCATTTGGAGTAGATGCCATCTTCCCTCATTATCATGACTTTGCTGTAGAACCTGCCCTTTAAGGTGTCTGCCAACCAAAGTTAAAACCCCTGCCTTTCTTCCTACTGCAAGGGAACCATAAACTTTGCCCACCCAAGGTTTTTCCATATGGACATAGTCTTCTTCAACTAGATGTGTTTCCTGTAGGAAGGCAATATAAATTTTGAGACGTTTTAAATGGCGAAAGATCATCATTCGTTTTTCTGAGGAGCGTAGACCTTTAACATTCCAGGAAGCTACTTTCATGACTAAAGTATGCATCATATGGTAACGACTGACCTCTGGTGGATATAAACATTAAAAACAACAACTGAGTAAACCTCAACATGGCTCCCATTTGGCTGAGTTTTAGCCTCTGAAGAATGCAGACAGGGGGCCAACAATGCTTGGAAAAAAATTGGTATAAGCAACCTTCTGCTAGAAGGATCTGCAACAGGAATTCGCTTTTTACCAACATATATGCGAGAGTTTCCGTGCACATAAATCAATTAACTACTAGGAACTTGCTCCAGTTGGGAAGCGCATTCTACGGTATGCTATAAGTCTGCCACATCTTGTTATATAATGCTCAGTTAACTACCAAGGTTTAAAGGGTACAAAATACACATATATATATATATATATATATATATATATATATATATATATATATATATATATTATAAAAAAGACAAAAGGAGAAACAAGGGGGCGCACAGATGGTGAAGTACGTTTGGTAGAACGTATACAGTTGAGTATTTGATCTATTCACCAATTTGAGTTGCGCTCTTAGTGTAGAGGCACAACTCTCATATTAGCATGCAGGGCTTTTACTGTAGCCGTAGCCCTTGTATACGGCTGCCGATGTTCCCGTGAGCGGCGTCCCGCAAAGCAGACAGTAGAGGAAAAAGAAGATGGTGGAATCGGCGCACATGTGTATCCAGGAATGCCAATGATGCAGGCAGGAAGATTCAGAAAATTACTTTATTATTCTAAAAAGGCTAGGGCGATAACCTCAGCCAATCTAAAACAATTTAAAAGCAAGTAAAACCCGACGCGTTTCGCGTTTATCAAACGCTTCCTCAGGGGTAATTTTCTGTAATCTTCCTGCCTGCATCATTGGCATTCCTGGATACACATGTGCGCCGGTTCCACCATCTTCTTTTTCCTCTACTATATATGTATATACACACACATATAATATATAATATATATATATATATATATAATATATATATATATATATATATATACATACATATACATATAGATGTAAGCATAGTTCATTACAAGATATTTCCCGTTTAACCTCCCTATCTCAGCCACTAGGGCCGGAACTCGAGGCTCAAAGTGAAGTGAAGAATAGATTAAAGAAATATACAAAGACCAGCACTGAAGTCCCAATAAGGAATCCTTAAGAAGCTCACATGCAGCAGACCATCCAACGGTAGAAGAGCCCAAACCTCACCAACAAAGTCCAAAGAGTTGAAGAGACGTATGTCAGCATAAAGGCTTCTTTAATCTCGAATCAGGAATACATACCAATGCAACGTTTCCGCTCACAAATATACGTGACGCACGACGTTTCGGAGGACTCCTCCTCCTTTCTCAAGCTTGAGAAAGGAGGAGGTATCCTCCGAAACATCGTGCGCGTTCACACATCACGCCCGCCTGTCACAGTGTTCTCCTCATGGGGAAGCCACGCTATGCACTCCGCAGAAGTGATTTCTAAAAGAGTTGTATGCCGCCACCTATGGACTTGTACCATTGGAAACTGCAAGTATAAATTTGTTGCTGCATGCATATACATGTGGTGTGAGAAGTTTTAATAAAATTTTATACGTTTTGCAACTAACGTTACCTGCTACTTATCTGTGAAGTATATTGCATACGAGATTGAGGAGTCTCCCTTGTAGCAGATACTAACTATGCGGCTTGAATAATTTTATAACTACCGACAGATTGTTACTGTAATGTGATGTCTCTGTCAAGGAAGTCAAAGTTTTAGTTAAATCACAAGTCATTGTGTTGTGATCCCCAATGTTGACTAAGAATTGTATGTAGTCAGAAGACATAACGTCCTTTCAAGTGTTAAGTTCAGGGGCGCGTCACTTCCTCTGTTCTTTTGGGCTCAGACAGGTGGGAGAACTTGGATAACTCTGTCTGAGCCAGTAGGCCCGGCAGTGAGCCTGCAGTTGTTGGAGGAGGAGGAGGATCTGTTACGTGACAGAGGTGAAGAGGACCTGGATCTGGATCCTGAATGAGGACGATGCATCTCTTCAAAGAATTTCGTCGCCTCCATTGGAGAGTGAAAGGTGGAGGTTGTTCCATACTTGTGAAATACTCGGAGGATTGCTGGGTATAGCAAAGTGAATCGTATTTGTCTATGGAAGAGGTCTGAACATACATCAGAGAAGGCTCTGCGCTTCTTAACCACCTCAGCGGAAAAGTCCTCAAACACAAGTATTTTTTGGCCCTCAAAGATTAAGTCGGATCTGAGCCTCTTAAAAGCCTTCAGAATTTTGACTTTATCCGTATAATCCAAATATTTAACAATAATTTGGTATGGTCTATTTCTGAGAGCTGGCGGTACTGTTTTATCACTGCTTGCTTGTGTCCCACCTCGGAGGTCAGGTCCCAGGCAGTGAGCTCTCTCCACTTTACAGACATCTTTACAGTCCATTTCGCATAGGTTAATTAAGTCTCTTGGGGGAACTGACTCCGGTATTCCCAGGATCCGCAGATTATTGCGTCTAGATCTGTTTTCCAGATCTTCAACCTTTTCACTAAGACGCTTGTTTTCTTGAACGACATTTTGTAACTGTATTTTAGCTCTTAGTGCATCTTCTTGTAAATCTTGTATTTTATTGTCATGAGTATCCAAGCGCTCAGTATGGGTTTTGATGTCTGCCTGGATTTGTGAGAACATTTGTGACACCGTGGTGGCCAAGGAAGCTTGAATTTCTGGCGAAATTTGACAAGCGACTTCTGTCGATATTGCTTTAATATTGGCGTGCACTGGGTCGAAGAATTCTTTAGGTTTAGTCGGGACTGGAACTGTACATTCCGGTGGTTGTGCTGGTGTGCGGGGAGTTTTGCATTCTTCTAGTGGGATCATGTCTTCAAGGTTTTCACCTTTGCCTTCCTGCAACTCTCTAGGCAACTGCAGTGGGGAGCCCGTACTTTTTGCTTGTTGTTTAGAAGTGGTATTCTTATGTTGTGGAGGAATTTTTCCATTGAAAGGGTGGCAAACTCTGAGTAGGCAGTTGCCTTAGCGCAAAAGAGAGTGGTTGGGTAAGGTCTATTTTAAGACCTTAATGCTAGTTTGACTGCAGGGATTGAATACAGAATCCTGTTGTACAGTAGAGAGGTCGTGACTAAGTCGTCTGCTGAGGATTGGCTGCTGCTGCAGCTCTTAAAGCCCTTTACTTATGTTGCCAAAGACTGCAGGGATTTGTGACTTGTGAGAGAGGGAAAGGAGGAGTTGTAGTTCTTTGGCAGAAGATGTCCCTCAAGTCTGGATAAGGTACAGCTCAGTTATAGCAGAAGCACAATACAGGGCTGAATAGTTATAAATTGACCACAGAAGCAGCAGCTCTAACTGGATATCTGTCCCTGCTGCTGAGTAGGCTGATCGTCCTCAGTGCTTTGAGGCTGTTCCTTACTCCTCTCTCCCGCCTGCTGCTCCCTCCCTCAATTCACTCCTGTATCCTTCTCTTCCACACTGACTTGTTCCTTTAAACCTTTATCACTCTCTGACCGCTCCCCTCTTCTTTCACTTCTTCTATTTTTTTAAAGTGTTTATTTTAAGAAATTTTTCTTTTTCAAAACAAATTAGAAACCCAATTACAACCATCCATCAATAACATTCAAACCTTCCCAAAATTTGCATTACATGAGGTATCACAACTTATCCTTATAGACAGAAAAACAATTCCTACAATTCGTACAGATTCCAACGTCATCAAATGTAATAAAAGCAAATGCAGCATTCAAGCAGGATAAGAGAACATTCACCCCCATTCACACCATTCATTCAATTAATCAAGCAGCCGAGTCAGTAGCTCCTGATTACAATTACATCCCACCACCTGCGCTCCAACACACACTCAAGAGTCTAGGACCTAAAAGGACTGAGACGCGAGCCAAAGGCCCCAAATGTCCATGAACCTGTCCAGGGACACCCTTGGCCTCAAAAGTAAGCCTGTATAATGACACATCTCTGTTGTGGCAGCTTTTGCTCTAACAAGTTCACCTTCTTCCACGATCGAGAATAAAGACACAGTGTACACTGGATTCTTAGATCAAATCAGATAAGAACAATTTATTAATCCTCCATAGCTTCTTTTATATGGTTAGATTTGATGGGTGATTTCATTTAATTATCAAGTAAGCAAAATCTTATGGGATGTACATTTTTAGACACTCAGAACAATTACGTCCATTACTCATTAGAATACTGTGACAGTCGTCAAGAATTGGCAAATAATAATAATTTTAAATTATTAATCTATTACTGAATTAGACACAGATCAGAATGTTTTATTAAAACTGTGGATTACTGGACCACTATGACCAGTATCTTCCATTATCTCGGGATTATGATACATCTTATGATTTAAAAAGTCAACGATATTACGCGTACTTGATCAAAAAAATAATCTAGTCAGAATTAAAAAGCATATGATTCATTAAGAGTAGCTTAACTTATTTCTGTGTGTATAAATCAATATGGTCCGTTTATCTAAGGCAAATGTCAAGCGCCGCAATCACCCTATGGCCGGCGTTATCATGGACTATCTGCAAGTTGGTATATAGCCTTCTTAGATTGATATCAGTTGGACTTCTGCATGGGACACCTGACTGATCCACCCAACAATTGCCAGAATGATAGAATTAAGCTCATCGCAAGCACCTTCGCCAGGATCTTTACATCGTTGTAATAAGAGAAATGGGTCGTATGACTGTCATAACTCGGTGCGTGCCTGCTAGTGAATCACACAATGGTAGCCTCATATTGAGATTGGGGCAGATGTCCAGCCTCAAAAGCCGCCTTATATACCCCCTCCAGTCCTGGCACTCACTCCTCACCGAACTTTATACCACTCCCTGGGATGCCATCTGGGCCCGGGGCTTGCCTGTGGCCATCTGTACTATCGCTCTACTGATTTCCTCTCCGAAATTTGTGGTGCCAGAGCTCCCTCCCCTCCACAGATATTGTCGGAAGTGAGAGTTGAAAGACAAGGCCATATCTCGGAGTCCTCGAAACGCTTTAGTTTAGAGGATACAACGTCCTATAGTGCTGTGCGAATTGGCTCCGCTATATCTCTAGGGTTGGTCACATTCCCTGAGTCGCAAATCCCTGCACATTCGTTTTTGGTGTCTCATTTTGCCAAAAAGGACAAGAGCTCATCCATTCTTTGTCTCTCGTAAATATCATGTGACTCTGCGACAAGAGCTCTCTGAAATTTATTGAGTAAGGAGCAAATTTATATTCTCTGTACCTCTTCATCTTTCCCTTGTCTCTATCTGGCAGCCTACTATAGTCAGCATTCTACCTGGGCCAACCTCACTCAGAGTTCCCTGCGTTGATTAAGAATTATCCTATGGTGGAGATGGGCCTGGATAAGAGGTCCCCCTTGGACAAATTTAAACGCATCCATTCGTCAGGGAGTTGAAGTAGCCTCATTAAATTCCAGTAGTAACTATTACTGCTTTCTCTGCAAACTGTCCTCAACCCTTGGAACCTGGAGCCCACTTGGGGTTCAAACGCCACTGTACTGACTGCTCCTTCAATTGGCTGAGTCACCCTAACCACAGAGGGGCGTGGTCTGTGATTCCCTAGGCAGGTAATCCGCATTGGCACTGCGAGAGCATATTGGGGCTGGCAACACCTAGGTCATTAGGGAGTAGTGATCAGTAGTCGCCGAATAGCAGGAGATACTGCCTGTCGCTGGGTGTCTCCATCTCCAGACCTTCGTAAGCCCACAGATGTCAGCCCATGCCCCAGGGACAGGGTTCATGTGAGTTCTGGGGTGTAATCTATTTCGGTCCCGATTAGCGTTGCATTAAAGTCTCCTAGTAGTAAAGACCGGGGTGGTAGGGTAAAGTGCAGTAAAGCGATATTTTGGTCAAACTGACCCTGGAGAAGCATGCGGGGATATATACCCCACCTACAACAGTACTCGGTGCCATAGATTTGCACCCTTCATGTCAATGTATCTACCACACGGGTCAATAATGGGACTTGTGATAATGAAATGGAAGATCTTCGCAACCAAAATGAGGACCCCTTTGCATCAATTTGATAAATACATGCTAGCCACTACAATCCATGTCTCTTTAAGGCCCTAACCTTTTGACCCTCATATGAGTGTTCCTGTAATAAGAGTATATCAGGATGATGAGGCCGAGAAAATTAAAAGACAGGGCCCTTTTAATTTTTACAAATTACTTTAAAAGTCGCCATTTTGGAAAATCAAGGGATCCTTCAGCAACTTGTATGGGAGACCCACAGTGGGGGGAACATCATTCACACCAACAACACCACCTGTAACCTATAACAGCAACAATTAACATCCCGGAACCCCTCCTCCAACCACCCAACCATGGTGAGCTTGTGTGAATCCCTGAACCAATAATTACAAAAAAAACCAGTTTAACTCTTCGCTCCCAACCAGGGAGAGCACTTGCACACCTAAACCTTATGATTTATTATTTTTAAAAAAAAAAGCTCTTCCTGGGCCCCTGCAAGGGGGATAGGCTACAATTCCCCTGGAAAAGAGGGAGCAAGTAAATTTACAGTCCTGCTCCATTGCTCCAGCATAATGATTTCGATAAACACCATTAAACTAAGACATTTGACCTCCAGGAGGTCACAACAGCCCAACCAACCAAAATTCAGGCCAGCAGACTATAATATATCCGAATTCAAATGTCCAGCTATAATGATCATCAGATCATCTCATAACTCTTCAGTTATGAGGCATCCGAAGTTTCAACAAAAGAACAATCAGCGTCTCTGTCACTATCAACCAATCATTTGCCTCTCAGGAGAAGTAAAGAACAGAGTCTTACCTGGTCTTGCCCCGTCAGACGCTGTGTGTGGGTACAGCATGCATTTTTCAAGCCTAGTTGCGGAGGCATTCCTTACAGATGTGAATTGCCCGTCTTTTCTTTTGGACTTCCATTGTATAAATCGGGATAAAAGACAGCCTTGTGTTGTCATACTTAATTTAGCTCTTTTTATTCTTGCTGGCCGCCCAAGATAGTTATCGCGGTCACGGTAATCATCACTTTCATAATGAAAACGGGAGTGCAGGAGATCCTTGGGTGGCAGTGGGCCTGGAGGGATTCTGTGGGTATCAATCACAAAGCAGGAGGAAAGAGGAATCGGTTTAAAAGCCGATTGGACGGTATAAGGCTTTCAACAGTGAATTTTTCCCTCTCTGGGGAGGACCTAGGAATTCACACGTTGTTTCTACAGCTGCGGTTTTCGGGTCTTCCACTCTGTCTTGGAGAATTTTAAATCTTGTTGCTGCATTATGGTGTAGCATGCCTCTGGGACGCCAGTAGTGTTTCAACCACATTCAATTCGTCCGCTCAGCCTCCATTGTTCTCTCTCTCACCCTATCATGTCTGCCCGTATACGATTTAAGTCGGCCTGCAAGGGGGGGATTTTTTAAATATTTTTCGATTTTACTGTCAGAGCAGTCTGACATGCTTGCTATAGTGCCATTATCTTGTCAGTATTGATATGACGCACCGCCAGCTCCCCCTCCTCAGTTTGATACATGGCATCCACCGCCTGGGTTTTGCTGTAGGCACAGGGATGGCCGGTAATTCGGGCCCATTAAACACCACTACTGCTCGAATTCAATAGGGCACCCGGTTAAGAACTTTTTCAGTGAGAGAGGTATAGCAGCTATTAAGTCCCTGTGTCCCCGCAACGCCAGGAGGGTCCTTATAATTTGAATAATTACGAAGTCTCTTAAGGACCACTTTCCCATACCACTTTAGAGACAAGTCCGCACTTTTTGCTTGCTTAGCCTTTGATTTATCTTAATAAGGTCCCGTCTGCCTGTTCCTGCACTGCTCTGCCACTCTGGCCTTTATGCAGTTCAGTATGAGACACAGGTACTGTAGCTTTTTTTTTTCCTCAGTGTTTGTGGACCTTTGAGCTCGAGTGCATACAACCATGGGCAGCAGGATAGGGAAGGTAAGATGGCCTCCATCCCACCAAAGTGCCTGGGATCCTCACCGGTCGTTCAGCCCCAAATGTCTCTTCGGAGCCTCTCTTCTCAGAGCCGCTGTCTTCCAGGGGTCTTCAGCCGCACCTTAGCAGGTTTTGGGGGTTAGTTGTGGGCATTTGTGGGTGATAAAAGCAGGATACTTGCCGGATTCTGCTGGAGCTCTCTCTCAGTGCTTCCTCACACCATGCGTGCAGGCCATGCCCCCCATCTTTCACTTCTTCTTATTCCTCCCCGTCCTTACTCTTCCTTTCTCTACTTTCCTTTTAAGTTTTAAGGTTCCCTCCACCGGTACATCAAAAGCAGTTGTGCTTCGTGTCCTCACAGCCACCATCTCACTGGCGGGTGTAGTCGCCTCTTGGGCTGCAAGCGATGATGTCTGTGCCGAGGCTGCTGCAGAGTGTCCATGCTGCTGGCTCTGCTGTGTCCTGGATGCTGTCGCTGTCTCCCTCTCCCGCCTCCGCCGCACAGCACACGCCGCGACGGTCGGCGTCTGTATCACCGGATCTACAGGCAGCGGTGGGGCTCAGGTTATGGCTCAGGATGGACCGGAGGAAAGCCTCGTGTCCTCACAGCCACCTCCTCACTGATGGGTGTAGGTGCCTCTCGGGCTGCAAGCACCGTCTGTGCCGAGGCTGCTGCGGAGTGTCTCTGCCACTGGCTCTGCTATGCCCTGGTTGCTGTTGCGCTGTCTCACTCTCACGCCTCCGCCGCACAGCACGTGCTGCGGCGGTTGGTGCCTGTATCGCTGGATCAGCAGGCAGCGGAGGGGCTCAGGTTATGGTTCTGGATGGACCGGAGGAAAGCCGTGGCGGTGATATGTCGCCTCCTTCAGTTATGGGCTGATCTGGCCACTAAATTTTGGGGGTGGGGGGGAAAAACAGGTTTGATATGTTTTCCCGGAGCTCCGTCTCGTCCCTCAACACATCATGGTGATGCCGAACCGGAAGTCCTTCCTGCCCTTTTAGTTGTTGCCCTATGGAACGCTCGAATCCCGTTGCACAAACTCATGCTGTTCATGATCTGTTCCTCTCAAACTCCTCAAACCTGCTGGCTCTCATAGAAACATGGCTCCAGCATCTGACCATGCTTCCTAGCTGCTCTCACCTTGGTGACATACACTTCACCCAAACCCAGACGGAGAACAGGTCAGGGTGGTGGATCATAGTCGGCATTACTTCTCTCTCCTACACTGCACTTACCCAGAGTTCATTCTCCAGAGACCCTCCCTCACATTGCTTATTTCGAGGTCCACACCCTCAGGCGGCTTTCAGTCATTTTTCTTCTGTTTTGAACAGACCCCTTCGACTCACTCCACCAGGTTTCTGGATCATTTTGCTGCATGGCTCCCTACTTCCTTTCTACTCCGAAATTGCCCATCTCATCATGGTGTGATTTCAATATCCCCATTGATCGACCCCATGTCTCCTGCTGCCTCTAGTTTTCCTATCATTAAAACCCCTTTTCTTGGCCTCTCGCAGTTTACTGACTCTCCCCCCACAAGGCAGGGAACTCTCTTGATCTGGTCTTTGTCATCTTTCCTAATTTCTAACTTCACTACTTCTTCTGTATGCGCTTTCTGATCATAACCCTTTTATCTTGGTTATGCACTAATTCTCCGCCTTCTCTGTATTCACATGCCCAGCCACAATTCTGGAAATATACGCTCATTATACTCAGTAATCGTAGACACCATTAAGTCCTCATGCCCCCAATCGCCTCCTCTCCTGCCCTGACCGAGCTGTCGAACATTACAATGAAACTCTCTCAACCACCCTGAACATATTGGCACCACTCACACACCGCACCACTAGAGTCAGATGCCAGCAGCCTTGGCACATGCCTCAGACTCACTTCCTGCAGCGATGTTCCAGGAGTGCTGAGCGTCTGTGGAGAAAGTCAAAGCTACCTGCAGACTTTTTTCATACAAATCCTGGCTCAGGGAGCTTATCCACACCGTCCTTCACCTTCAAACAAGAATATTTCACTCACCCTCATCTCCAAACCGTACACAACAACCTCCAAAAGGCACTGTTTGGGACACCTTCACTCCCTTTATCAGGGCACTAAAGCTCAGGCCCCCTGGTCACTGACTCTGTGCTGAAGTCCTGGGCACTCACCTTCAAGAGTGGAAAATGCAACATAGCCGGAAACAATAATCTCAGTCCCCAAATAATTGCCATCACCATTACCTCCCGCTTGTCCTTCTAATGAGCTCCCAGCCTTTGAACGGCGGACTCAGAGTAAGAAGTGTCCAGGCTTCTGCTGTCTGCGTGCCCCACCACTTGCGCTTCTGACCCAATTCCCTCCCACCTTCTTCAGTCCGTTTCTCCAGCTGTCCTCTCTCACCTTACTGCAATCTGTAACCTCTCTCTCCCCACTGGGATCTTCCCATCCGCCTTTAAACAGGCTACTATAACCCCTTTACTAAAAAAAGCCCATTTATGGACCGTCTGCGCATAGTTACTAGGGTTTTCTATATTTGCAGATCTACACACTTTCTTTATTAAAATTTTGGGTTCTGCTTCAGTCTCCTCCCCACGAGGTTTGAATTAATCTGCAAAACTTCCCTTTCAACATGAGGTTTATTTTGGGATATTCTATCTTATCTAACCCCTTCCCTGAAAATCCGGTAAAACACCCTTACATGTCTAAATGTGCAAAGGGATATTTCTATAACATGTTAGATTAATTCTACAGGTTATTACGGTCGTGTGGATACCAAATATGTGTAGGTTTTTTTGTTTATGTAATTTATGCACAATTATTTTTATTAAATATTTATTTTTATTTTATTATTTATTTTTTTATTCTTTTTTTTAAACTTTTTATGTTTTTTTTTAAACTTTTTTTTATTCCCATGAAGGGAGAATTGTTTTACATTTTATTTATTTATTTTTTTACACTTGGTAATGTATTAGCATATTCATATATGCTAATACATTATAATCTGTGTCAGTCTCCCCCTTTTTTGTTCTACTCTCCCCTTTTTTAATCTGTTTAATTGTTTGTATTCACTTTCAGCTAACTTTTGTATTTTTATCTTTATTCCAAATTTTTTTTATGTGGAATCTATTGATGCCTTAACCTCGTTCAACCAATCTGCACCATCGGAATTTGACATTCGTTTATCTGGATACAGATTGTATGATGTACAACTGTTGCACTATATGTATTGTCTAATTTTGGTGTATGATGCTTTATGTATATGTACTATCTGTGCCATATTAATTATTGACGTTATTATTACTACTATGTCTTTATCTGTACCGTGCGGCACGCTGAGTGGGAGTGCGGGGCGACGTCTTGCTGCGGCGTTTGAATGTTTTTCTCCACCCCTAGTGTGTGCGCATTTTAGCTTTGGAACTTGACTCCTTTGGGAGGTGGTGCGCATGCGCAGCGCGGATGGTTTGGGGTCACCGCACCGCTCCGGCATCCACAACGGGCTGCGCGCGTGTGCGGAAGTGATTTTCTCGCGCACGCGCTGTAGCACGGGTGCGCCGGATGTGGGGCAGTGGTGCGGCCGTCTCCGAGCGCTGCACATGCGCC
This sequence comes from Phyllomedusa bahiana, assembly GCA_025379985.1. NCBI lineage: Eukaryota > Metazoa > Chordata > Amphibia > Anura > Hylidae > Phyllomedusa > Phyllomedusa bahiana. The sequence goes on along the minus strand of JAODAL010016579.1, from coordinate 57,024 downwards.
GCGGCTGCACCTTCTGATTAGGCTGTGTATCGACACATATATAAGGGAGGCTTGATCCACATAATGGTATCCCCCTGAGGAAGCGTTATTGATACGCGAAACGCGCGTTGGGGATCGGGAGAAACAGCAACCCACTGTGGTAAGAATTTCACTAATCTTCCTTACCTTATTTTAGGGGGCCTATTCACTCCCCTTGGAATTTATACCATATATTTTTGTATGATGTGAGCAGTGGCCCCGTTTGTGTATTGTGTTGTCAAATCATGACTATATACTTACCATCTTGTTTCTTTTTTAGATAGTCTTTGTCACTTAGTATTACTATCCCACGGTGGGTTGGGGCTTCCCCCTGTGTTATTTTTTGGTTTTTACAAACACACAGTATTGTCTGCACATATATCTTGGTTTTTAGATCTGTTCTTTAATAAAATATGACTTTTTATACCCAATACTCTCGATTTGGTTTTGTTTGTTAATCACAGGCAGTGATTAGGACACCAAAAAGTGTGTCCTAGTCACTGGCTTAGTACACAGACAGCTCTGGGGCCACTCTAGGTCCCCAGGGCTGATTGTGCAGCCGCTCCCCGGGCTCTGTCGGGTCACCGGGTGATCCGATCACCCGACAGAGCAGGGGAAACCCTTTGATTGCGCTGCGGTAACGCACCGCCGCAATCAAGGGGTTAAAGCACCGGGTTGCGGAGGATTCCTCCGCACCCCGATGCTCACAGGACATGCTCTGGGATCGGAGCTGTGTGGTACAGCCCCGATCGCAGCGCAATTGCGGCTTCGGTCGCCGCAAACTCCGATGTCTGCAGCCACGCCAAAAGACGTTGCTGCAGACGAACGACCCGCACCGGCCGTCGTCAAAAGACGGTGCGCGGTCGTTAAGGAGTTAATGAAAAAGTGCAGTTTATTTTTGTGATAAGATGTTATACATAGTTTATATACTTTGCTGCAAAATAAATGTTGTATGACTTATACCACAGTTATGTCAGCTAATTTTATTGTATTGTATACTTAAATAAGAATACAGTTAAAAAAAAAAAAAAAAAAACATAACTCAGACAGATGACAGATAAGCAATTGTTTTCACTCCTCAGAGCACTTGTAACCTAAGTTTACTGATGATAACATCTCCTGCACTTGTCAGTGTCAGGGCTCAGCTAGTTATGGAGAAGCTTAATATGCTAATCACTGTCATAGAACCACCCAAAGACTGACAGTGGTGTAAGAAAATCTGGCTGTGAATTTAAAACTGCAGGGTGACAAAATCCTTTCAAGGATATGTCCACACAGCAAAGGGTTTCAGATGGTTTTTTTGACAACCATCCCCATAGACATCAATAGAAAAGCCGAGTGTTGTCTACACAGCTTGGATTTTCTGATGGTCGGATTTCAACTCCAAACACCGTAAAAAAAAAAATGGAGCATGCACATTCTTCCGCCTGGTTTTAGGACAGAACATGTATTGTTCAATGTTTAGGGGAACTGTTGAACTCGCAAACTGCGGGCAGAAACTGTCCCCCTAAATGTTCAAAACACAGTAAAATACCAGTCAAATTCTTAATCAGAATCCAGACGGTATTTTGTTAGTGCTGTGTAGCCGTACCCTAAAACCTTTTCAGGCCTGGTGCTTAAGGGGTTAAAATCGGGATCAATGATTACTCTAACGAGTAACCAAAAATAGAAGAATGCGGAGGGCAGCATCAGGTGGATAAAAACGGGAACACTTTATTCCATGACTACAAAAAGCAACGTTTCAGCCATCATATCATGGCCTTTCTCAAGCAGCTGAGAAAGGCCATGATATGATGGCTGAAACGTTGCTTTTTGTACTCATGGAATAAAGTGTTCCCGTTTTTATCCATCTGATGCTGCCGTCCGCATTCTTCTATTTTTGGTTATCTGGTTGGTGTGTTTAAGGCTCACACACCCAGTGGACTGGCTGGTGCACGGACTTTGGATACTGACCCGCTGTGGAGAATTGGTGCTGCTCTCATTCCCTGTTGGTTTTGTCTGGGTACTCTAACGAGTAAGTACAATAGCTTATCAGTTAAACACCAGCTAATCTTGTAAGAAATAACTCATTTTTGTCCTACATGCTCAGGCTGTGTGTGGTGTGATTTTATTTCCTGCTCTCTGCTCAAATCAGATAACAGTATGGTCTGGTCTGCAGGTTTCCATAGAAATCTGTATGCACTCAGAACACATAACATGTCCCATATCTCATAACTAAAGTGAAATATATATTGACCAATGCATTTAGAAAAAGTCTTCATTTAACTGTCCCGTCATGTTGAGAGCTAATCTTTTGAGTGAGAAAACTCCTTTAGTGAACAGCTCAATTTTTCAGTTTTTGCAATCACCGATTCCAGTGGGGCAGAGTCCTTTCTCCCTCTGTGCCAGGTGTTACTTAGCATTGCCATTGTACTTTGGTTTTAACAAAGTATAACGGAGCATTTTAGTTATGAGGAGAGGTTAGTAGAATTTAACTTATTTAGTCTTGAGAAAAGACGGCTCTGGGGGGACATGATTAATTTATAAAAGTATATAAATGGTCCCTACAAAAGGTATGGGGAGAAATTATTTCATGTAAAGCCCCTCAAAAGACAAGGGGACATACCCTTCAGCTAGAGAAAAGGATTCAATCTCCAAAGGAGAAAAGCGTTCTTCGCTGTAAGAATTGCTGCCTGAGGAGCTGGACACAGCAGGAACAGTTGGGCGTTTCAAGAAAGGCTTAGATAACTACCTGAAACAAAATAATATTAATACGTACATAGAAAAATTCTGGATCCTGGCTGGTGGCGGCTCTGGGGTCAGAGATGGGGTCTCCCCTAGAGCAGATCGGTTCTCGCCTTGTGGGTTTCAGGGCATTAACCAGTGGGGAGGCTGGGCTTGAACTCCTTGTCTCCCTCCCTTCACCCACATTTTACCCACCCTTGGTTGAACTTGATGGACAGGTGTCTTTTTTCAACCGTACTATGTAACCCTCTTCAAATGTTAGCACACTGGAATTAATGGCACTTTAAAATAAATTAAAAAAAATGTCAACAGGTTTCAAATAAAACTAATAAATTCCCTTAAATCCAGCTATGGTAGGTTAAAGAAATGCAGGGGAGCTACAGATTGCCCTTCTCCATGCTTCTATGTTCCTTATGACATAATGAAAAGGCAAAAAATACCAGAAATCCACTAAGGATGTTAGAGACATAGCTACATATTAGGTAAGGTTGAAAGAAGACAAATGTCCAAGTTCAACCAAGGAAGGGAAAGATGTTGATAAAGGGAGAGGGAATTTTTAAGCTTTGTTTATTCTATTCCTGATTCCAAGATTGCCATCAGACTGGATACAGATGTTTTATATGGCTACATAAGAATATGATTTAGTAGTAAGTGGTTATCCAAGCCTTTCTTGAAAACCTGTTTCTGCTGTGACCAACTCCTTGGGCAGGTTATTCCACGTATTTACCCTTCACATGGTGAAGAAAGCTATTATTCTCTGCAGATTGAATTTTTTTTTTCCAAAAGAAGTGAGTGCACCTTGTTTTACATGAAATAGTTTTTCCTCATACTTTTTGTAGGGGCCATTTATATGCAGTCGGAAAAAAGTATTTTGTCAGCCACCAAGTTCTCCCACTTAAATAGATGAGAGAGGCCTGTAATTGACATCATAGGTAGAACTCAACTATGAGAGACAAAATGAGAAAACAAATCCAGAAAATCACATTGTTTGATTTAGAAAGAATGTATTTGCAAATTTATGGTGAAAAAAAAGTATTTGGTCAATACAAAAGTTCATTAAAATACTTTTTTTATATACTTTTTTGGGTAATGACAGGGGAAAAATCACCCAAATGTCTCTGAAAAATTCAGGACGGCACGGAATTATGGTAAGCAGGGGGACACGCTGGCACTGCAGGATCTAATTTCCCTAGCGGCATAGTGTGTTATGATGGTAGCCTTTGTTCGGGTCCCACCCGCTTATTGTTCACTAAGTCCCCCCATTGGTTCTGGGATTTTTTGCCCCCCATTATTGTGCCCATTTTGCCCCCCACGGGATGAGATCTTGTGTGTAGCCCCAGATAAAAGGGAAATTTAATTTGTCTTTATATTTCCCTTTTTTAATTATTGTCCCCATTTGATTTCTTCACCCAAGCTGTTGCCAATTGATATTCAGTTTCCAACTGGTGCAGGGCTACATTTTTGGGTTTCGGGCCCTTCGACAGCCCCTTTGGGTTTCACCATAGGGGAGTTTGGAGTGTAACTGTTTGAATTTGGTCAAATGGAAATTAGGGAGCCCTATTTTTTTTTGGGAATGGGGAGCAGGAGGTTCTGGTTCGACAAATTAGGCAATGGAAAACGCGAGGTTCCCGGTTCAGCAAGTTAGGTGGCAATTATTGGTGGAGCAAGAAATGCCAAGGGGAAAAATCGAGGTTCGGAGAACAGGACTTTAGTCGTTTGATGGTGTACGTTGGAGGCTTTAAAAAAATAAAGATTGGAGGGTACAGGATGGGAGTAAGAGGTGTATGCATGACTCAAGATCATACGGGTGTAAATTTCAAAATAAAAGACCCGTAAGACTTGAAAATTGCTGTTGGAGCAGTAAATACAATTTGTAGAAACAGCAGGAAACAGGATTTACAGACATGGGAAAAACACTACACTACATTTGTATTTCACATTGTCAAAAAAGCCCTGCTACAGTTTATGGTCAGTGACCCCGGAAAAAGGGGTAACAGAATGGTCAGAGAGCCATGCTTGATTAATTTTTATAAATATCAAAAAATTAAAATTGTAAGGGGAAAGACGGATACGTTTGTCAGTTATCACCCTTATCAAAATCCTCATTCTACTGTCAATTTGTGTGGGTGGATGGAAATTGCTGACCGTCACCGACCCCGCTAGCCCTCTGCGCTCTTGTAAGCTAAAACTGCTGTCCTTCCCCGCCCTCAACCTGAACCACCCCCCTTTAAAGAAGACCTATAAAATTTGCGAAACAGTCGGGGCTTTTACACTTGTTGAGTAACGTCTGTGTCCCCCCTTCCTCCTTCATCGGTTTTTGGGCCACAGAGTGCGCGTTTTCCCAGAAAAAAATAAAACCAAAAACGGCTGTGCAAGCGCATCGTCCGCTGCCCATTTTGGTGCCTTTCAAAACTGCAAGGATGGTGCGGATCCTTCCCCTTTCTCCACTTTTTTTGGTCAACACCCGAGGTCCACATCATGCTGTCAGACCATGTGGCATACTGCTAATGGCATAACCCTGCGCCATAATCCTGGGCATGTGGAGGGTGGTTTCCCAGGTTTGCCACATACATATCAGGGTTGACAGGGAGGCCCAGACACGCTGCAACGCTCCCCAGTCGTGCCAAAACAGGAGGGCAAACGCCGGAAAAATTTCTGACAACCAGTTTCAGGCGTGTTTCATGCATAGTCAAAGTCAACAAGGAGATTGCCCCGTTGTACAACCACTTTCCTGGCCAAGTTCTTGCCCCCGCCTTGGGTTTGGTCTGAGTGGCAGAGGTCCACAGCTTTGCCCTGTGTGTTGTCAGTTCCCCCGAAAAAATTATTTGGAACAGTTTCGTTTGGTACGTCGAGGTGCTAGTGAAAAATAGCTGAAAGTTCAATTTTCAACAATATATGGAACATTTTTTTTTTGTTTCCCTGTGGGATAAAAATGTATTGCCCTTTTCTAGATGGGGATGCAATTAAAAGTTTTCATGTAGTCCCTTTCTATATTTTATCTTTACAAAAAAACCCTTAAAAAAAATTTTTATGTTGTGATGTCCTGACTTTTAGTCTTTATTAGATTTTCCATCAAGTAGCTATACACAAGTTTCATAGTATGGTTGAAAAAAGACATATGTCCATCAAAATTCAAACCCCGGGTGGGGAAAATTGGGTAAAGGGAGGGGATAAAGGGGCTTAAGCCCAGTTTTTCCCCTTATGAATGCTTGGAACCTGGCAAAAACCCAAATTTTCTAAGCAAAATTTCATTTTGATTCCAGAGTGCCTCAGACTGAAACTAGAATTTAATATGGTCATACTACAATGGATTTAAATTTTAGGTATTATTAAACCTTTTTTAAAACTCGCAACTGTTCCCCCCTGTGAGAGCTCTCAGGTGGCTGTTCCAAGATTTACAGTTCTCGCAGTGAGAACCCTTTTCCCCCTTTTCTCCAGCCCAAGGGAATGTCCCCTTTTTTTTGAGGGGGCTTTACATGAAATAATTTTTTTTCATCTTTTTGTAGGGGGCTATTATTTATATATATTATATATATAATATATGATCTCTTTTGCAAGATAAAAAAGTTCATTTTCTAACTCTCCTCTAACGGATATGGGAGTGGATCCTTGAACACCACAAGGGCGATGGGGTAGCCACGCCAGGGAGCGGAGTCAAGTGGTCGGTTTTCCCAGAGCCCGCCGCAAAGGGGATGGACTTTCTGGGGGGGTTATACCCGGTCATACCCTGACATGACTTGCTTGCGGTGGCAGCCCAGGGTTGCGGTTACAGAATTGGGAAAGCAGGCTCGTAGTCGGGGAAGGCAGAAGGGCGGACAGGCGGCAATGGGCGTGGTCAAAGGGGCGGAGGCAGAAGGTACGGTACAAAACAGACCTTGGAATCCTTCCTCTCAAAGGGCCCGGGCACTATCGGCGGGAAGGGTCGGAAGGGGCAGAGCTTAAATAGGGGAGCGCCCGGTGGCCAATTCGGCGCCCTGTCCGTTTAAAATTTTCCCGCAGTGCCGCACGGGGACACCCGCGGCAGCAGGGCGGCGCCGGGGCCGAAAGAGTGTGGCGAGGTAAGTGGGAGATGAGCTGTTGGGGGGTCCGCAGCCTGCGTCCCGGGATGCAGCGCCGGCCGCAGCAGAGAACGCTGCGGCGGGGGAAGGTTTGCCTGCGACCCGACACGGGGGTTGCAGGGACACCCGTAACAATAACTAAGGTGTTCCATCCCTCCTATAAGATTGGTTGCTCTTCTTTGCACTCTTTATAAATGGAGCCCAGAATAACAGCTTTCCAAGTGGGGCCACCCAAAGATTTATACAGCGTATTTACATCCTTTTCTCGTGTGTCATGCTCTTTTAATCAAGCTAAAATTTCCCGCTGGTCTTGGCAATTTCCAGTTTTACTCCCCCTAGGACATTGATGCCTGGATTATTCCCCCCAAAATGCAAAACCTAATTTATCCCATTTAACCTTTTGCCAGAGGATGCCCCCAAATTCGGTGTCCGGGTTGCTTGCAGTTTATGAAATTTCCAAAGTTTTTACTACACTACTACCCTAGCTTGGGTCATCTGCAAAAATAGATGTGTGAGTTCTTTCATGTTTAAGAAGATGCATTTTCTGAGTAAAACATTTGCCACAATCTGAACCAGGGCTGTGGAGTCGGAGCCTATTTTGCAAGAGTCGAAGTCGTCATAAAATGGACTGACTCCAACTCCCAAAATACAATAAATTGGTCGTTAGTTGAGCGTGCAAAGAGTAAGAGGAATTGGGCCTGGCCCTTCTACTGCTCCCATATCTTAAACCTTATCCCCATGGGAGTGTAATTGATGACATGGAGAGGCAAAGCACTGCCCGGGGAAAGGGGCTCCGTCCATGCAACAGATTTCAGCAAAATTTTTTGCTGTTTCAAAAAAAGTGAAGGTTCAAACATTCACAAACTGACTGTGGGGGGCAATTCCTTTATACCCTAACATTGTTAGAGATGTTGCCCCTGTGGTCACCGCTTTGTCTCCAACCCAAGTTAGTGTGGAGAGGTCCGTTCTCTAGCCTGGAAATAATTAGAGCAGATGTGAGGTCATGTATGCAGGATCTGATGGAGGCAATACTATTTCTCAGAAAAAATTCAGAGACTCCACTAATGTTCTTGCAGTGTTTTGTATATTTACAATTTTTTGTGTTCCAAAGTCATATCCAATAAATATATTTTACACTGACAAGCAAAATGGTAACAATTTTTTTGAACTTGTAAACTTTCAGCCCCGTATCTCTCCATCCACTACAGCTTTGTACATGAGGCTACTGTAATTTTATATACAGTCATCTTGCCTATCTTTTATATAAATTTGACTTGAAAATATTTAGCATCTGCTTAGTTCTGCAGATTCTGTTCTGTAACTGCATTGTTATTGTTTTGCTCCTAAAAATCAAAATGTTAATTTTTATTATTTTGTTAGTAGTTGGGAAATCCACCTTTGGTTTTCATTACTGCCTGAATCCTTCTGGGCCCTGAATCAGATTCAAGACTGAACTTGGGTACAAATACAGCTTTTTCTTCATCTCTACCCACAAGTGTTTTGCTTGTCAGTGTCTGTTCTATCTAAATAGCTTGATTATTGTATCATAAGGTGATAAACAGCCTGATGTTACCATTTTACTGCAGTAAAGTTATCACTTAAACATGCGCCATGTATGAGGGAGTCAGGAGTCGGCGGTTTGGGAAATTGAGGAGTCGGAGTCAGGGCTTTGGCTTGCCGACTCCACAGCCCTGAAATTCTGAACATGAAAATGGCTTCTCTCCTGTGTGAGTTCTATTATGTTTAACAAGACTTGATTTCAGAGTAAAAAATTTTCCACATTCTGAACATGAAAACGGCTTCTCTCCCTTGTGAGTTCTTTCATGTCGAACAAGAACTGATTTCCGAGTGAACCATTTGTCGCATTCAGAACAGAAGTATGGCTTCTCTCCTGTGTGACTTCTTTCATGTTCAACAAGAATTGATTTATAACTAAAATATTTGCCACATTCTGAACACGAAAATGGCTTCTCTCCTGTGTGAGTTTTTTCATGTTGAACAAGAACTGATTTCTGAGCAAAACATTTGCCACATTCTGAGCATGAAAATGACCTCTCTCCTGTGTGAGTTCTTTCATGTTGAAAAAGACCTGATTTCTGAGTAAAACATTTGCCACATTCTGAACATGAAAATGGCTTCTCTCCTGTGTGAGTTCTTTCATGTTGAACAAGATTTGATTTCTGAGTAAAATGTTTTCCACATTCTGAACATGAAAATGGCTTTGCACCAGTGTGAATTACTTCATGTCGATTAAGATATGATTTAAGACTAAAACATTTCCCACATTCTGAACATATAAATGGCTTCTCTCCTGTGTGAGTTCTTTCATGATGAACAAGAGTTGATTTATTAGTAAAACATTTGCCACATTCTGAGCATGAAAATGGCTTCTCTCCTGTGTGAATCCTTTCATGTTGAACAAGATTTGATTTATGAATAAAATATTTGCCACATTCTGAGCAGGGAAAATGGCTTTTTCTGTGTGAGTTCTTTCATGTTAAAACAAGAAATGATTTGTCCCTAAAATGTTTTCCACGTTCTGAACATGAAAACAGGTTCTCTCCAGTGTGAGTTATTTCATGTTGACTAAGATGTGATTTCCGACTAAAACATTTCCCACATTCGAACATGAAAATGGCTTCTCTCCTGTGTGAGTTAATTTATGTTGAATAAGATGTGATTTCCACCAAAAACATTTCCCACATTCTGAACATGAAAATGGCTTCACTCCTGTGTGAGTTCTTTCATGTTGAACAAGATTTGATTTCTGAGTAAAATGTTTTCCACATTCTGAACACGAAAATGGCTTTGCACCAGTGTGAATTACTTCATGTCGATTAAGATAAAATTTAAGACTAAACCATTTCCCACATTCTGAACATATGAATGGCTTCTCTCCTGTGTGAGTTCTTTCATGTTGAACAAGAGTTGATTTATTAGTAAAACATTTGCCACATTCTGAGCATGAAAATGGCTTCTCTCCTGTGTGAATTCTTTCATGTTGAACAAGATTTGATTTCAGAGTAAAACATTTGCCACATTCTGAGCATGAAAATGGCTTTTCTCCTGTGTGAGTTCTTTCATGTTGAACAAGATCTGATTTGTCCCTAAAATGTTTTCCACGTTCTGAACACGAAAACGGCTTCTCTCCAGTGTGAGTTATTTCATGTTGATTAAGATGTGATTTCCGACTAAAACATTTCCCACATTCTGAACATGAAAACGGCTTCTCTCCTGTGTGACTTAATTTATGTTGAATAAGATGTGATTTCCACCAAAAACATTTCCCACATTCTGAACATGAAAATGGCTTCTCTCCTGTGTGAGTTCTTTCATGTTTCTCAAGATTAGATTTGTTAGCAAAACATTTTCCATATTCTACACAGGAAAATGGCTTCTCTGCTGTGTGACATTGATGTTCTACACCCCTTATGTGACTTTTATTTTGCTCCATAATCTGTGGTGAATCAGAATATGGGACCTGCTTAAATGAATCAGTTGATAGATCATTGGAGGGAAGGGCTGAGGCTATGTCTGGATAAAAAGTATGCTCTTCATGTGCATCTTGTGCGATACCACCATCATCTGCTTTAAAATCTGACGATATCATATGTTCGTCTGAGCTCCTGGTACAGTCACCTGCCAAGAATAAAACAGATTTTATTACTTTTGATAAATATTACCTTTAAAGTTATATCGATATTTTATAACATTTCTATGTAAGAAAAGCCCATAGAAATTTTTTTCAGGTACGTTTTAATTACCATGAATAAGAATTCAAATTTAAAACTTATGAAGTAACAGGAGACGAAAATGCAAACACTTTTGCAAATATACTTCATTAGGAAAATCAAAGCATTTCACCTGTGATTCGGTTTTTTATAAAAGCACTGGCCCTTACAGACCGCTCTGAAGTCAGCCCAAGGCGGCACATGACAGCTTGATGGATCACTCACTGTGATGACAGCTTTGTGTTTCTGAGCTGGGAGAGTCCACAGGAGGGAGCCTGTAAGTCTGCATCATGTTCACACCAGCAGCATTGTCATATAGAGGTCTATAGTGTGCTATGGAGGAGGAGGCTGAAGCAACAGGTAAACCCTGTTACACTATGTCTTCCATGTGCTGTGCCTGCACCGTATGTAGTGAGAGACTGAGATCACCCTGTACAAGCAGCTATGTCATCAGCTCCCCCTGCACAGATGGTATCTTCTACAGCCTTATATCTCCTTACTTACAAAGTGAAAGTAACAACCTGTTCCCTTGTAAGACTGAGATAAATCCTCTGGCTTGTTAATGACATGTGTTTGAGAAAAGTATACTTTTACCTACTATCAATTTGTGTGTTTATGTGTGGAGGTAGAAGGTGCTCTTATAGCAATGACTGTCGCTAGGTCTTATTTTCAGGGGAGGCCTTATATTTATAAGCATGGGAGGAAAAAAAAAAATCACACGAGGTCTCATTTTTTTTACGGCCAATATCCTATATCTCAAGCTATAATATACACTCACCGGCCACTTCATTAGGTACACCATGCTAGTAACGGGTTGGACCCCCTTTTGCCTTCAGAACTGCCTCAATTCTTCGTGGCATAGATTCCACAAGGTGTTGCAACGATCTCAATTGGTACCAAGGGGCCCAAAGAGTGCAAGAAAAAATTCCCCACACCATGACACAAACCCCCACCCGCCTGAACCCTTGATACAAGGGAGGATGGATCCATGCTTTCATGTTGTTGACGCCAAAATTCTGACCCTACCATCTGAATGTCGCAGCAGAAATCGAGGACTCATCAGACCAGCAACGTTTTCCATCTTCTACTGTCCAATTTCGATGAGCTTGGGCAAATTGGAGCCTCAGTTTCCTGTTCTTAGCTGAAAGGAGTGGCACCCGGTGTGGTCTTCTGCTGCTGTAGCCCATCTGCCTCAAAGTTCGCCATACTGTGCGTTCAGAAAATGCTCTTCTGCCTACCTTGGGTTTTAACGGTGGCTATTTGAGTCACTGTTGCCTTTCTATCAGCTGAACCAGTCTGCCCATTCTCCCTTTTACCTCTGGCATCAACAAGGCATTTCCGCCCACAGGACTGCCGCTCACTGGAATGTTTTTTCTTTTTCGGACCATTCTCTGTAAACCCTAGAGATGGTTGTGCGTGAAAATCCCAGGAGATCAGCAGTTTCTGAAATACTCAGACCAGCCCTTCTGGCACCAACAACCATGCTCCGTTCAAAAGGCACTCAAATCACCTTTCTTCCCCATACTGATGCTCGGTTTGAACTGCTGGAGTTTTTCTTGACCTTTTCTACATGCCAAAATGCACTGATTGCCGCCATGTGATTGGCTGATTAGAAATTAAGTGTTAACGAGCAGTTGGACAGGTGTACCTAATAAAGTGGCCGGTGAGTGTATGTCTCATATCTATCTCCTATCTATCTATCTATCTATCTATCTATCTATCTATCTATCTATCTATCTCATATCTATCTGTCTATCTAACTCATATCTAGCTATCTATCTATCTATCGCTGAGTACCCTGGGGGACTACAAGTGAAAATAAAAATAAAAAAAGAGGTTCAAAATATCCCCCTTTTGCCATTTTACAAATAAAAGAATAAGAAGCTTAAAAAGTTACACACTGCATCTGTCCAGTCTATTAAAATATAACATGGTCACAGTATGGCGATAATAGAGGGTCTTAGTGTAATGGTTTATATTCAGTAACAGTACAGTGGTTTTATTCAATCTCCTTATGCTGGTGTTATGTGGCGGTATTTTTGGGTCTTTGTATATTATTTTTATTTGGCAATATCTGTATTGGTATCGATTTTCGGTCCGTGACATGCGGACAGTATATGGCAGTATATTTTGGTCCATAACGGTATAGTGGCGTTAGTCACGTTATAGTGGTGAAAAATGGTAGATATGTGGCAGTTTTTAATTTTTTTTTTTGGGGGTTCCCCGCCCCCTTTTTGGGGGGTTTATAGTGATTTTGTCAGTATCAGTATGGTGGTCTTTGTTCACTATATGGTAGTGAGATGTGGGATATTCTTTGGTCTATGAAGGTATTCGTCATTACATAGTGATGATATTTTTTGGCCTTTGTATACTGATAACAAATCAATTAAACTGTAAGGTATAAACTCTAACAAAAATTAACCCTGTTGTTAAAAAGTATTGGTCCACAGCCATTGTCGGGATGTAAGGGGGCCCAAGCTTAAGTTTTGCACCCGGGCCCATGAGTCTTTAGCTACGCCCCTGGAATGATGCAACAAGTTTTTCACACCTGGATTTGGGGATCCTCTGCCATTCCTCCTTACAGATACTCTCCAGTTCACCACAGCGTTGGAAATTGGTGGACAACATTTTCAAGTATCTCTAGAGATGCTCAATTATGTTTAGGTCAGGGACTGCTGGGCCAGACAAGCAAAATGGACCAGATGTTGTTCTAAAGCCACTTGCTTTATTATTTTAACTTTGTGCTTAGGATCATTACCTTGTTGGAAGATGAACCTGCGGCCCATCTGAGGCCCAGAGCACTCTCCAAGAGGTTTTCATCCAGGATATCTCTGTACTTGGCCACATTCATCATTCCTTCAATCCAGCTGAAAAACACCCCAATAGCATGATGCTGCCACCACCATGTTTCACTGTTGGGATTGTATTGGGGCAGGTGATGTACAGGTCTAGTTTTCTCTACACTACACTTACAATTAACACAAAAGATTAATTTCATCTCATTAGACCAGAGATGTTATTTACTCTCACAGTCTGGGAGAAGTCCTTATGGTTTTTTTGCAAACTGTATGCGACTTTCATATGTCTTGCACTGAGGAGACGCTTCTGTCGGCGACTCTGCCATAAAGCCCCGACTGGTGGAGGTGCTAGTGATAGTTGACTTTGTCGAAATTTCTCCCATCTTTCTACTGCATCTCGATACGCTCAGCAACAGTTGATCTTGGTGTTTCTTTACCTCTCTCACCAAGGCTCTTCTCCCACTATTGCTTAATTTGATGGACGGCCAGGTCGAGAGAAAAGTAGTTCTTCCCAACTTCTTCCATTTTTAGGATTTATGTGAGGCCACTGTGCTCTAAGGAACCTTGAGTGCTGCAAGAATTCTTTTGTAATATTGGGCAGATCTGTGCCTTTCACATTCCTATCTCTGAGCTCCTTGGCATATACTGTAGCCTCATGATTCTCATGTTGCTCTGACATTCCATGTGAGCTGTGAGCTCTGCTATAGACAGGTGTGTGCCTTTCCTAATCAAGTCCAATCAGTTTAATGAAACACAGCTGGACTCCAATGAAGGAGTAGAACCATCTCAAGAAGCATCAGAAGGAAATGGACAGCTGTGAGTTAATCATTGAGTCGTCACAGCAAAGGGCAGAGATACTTTTCATGACCATAGTGTATTTCAGTTTTTATTGTTTAACTAAATTTGCAAAAATATTACCATATCTGGATTTTTCTTCAGGATTAATGAGCAAAAAAATGAACTTTTTGGATCTTACCAAATGGCTGCGATGAAAAAGAGTGAAACATTTTAAGGGGTCTGAATACTTTCCGTACCAACTGTATATTCTCCATACAGAAGAGGAGAAGAAGAGAAGAAACAGAGATGCTCTCTAGGTGCAGTACTCTTGTATCACTACTAAAAAATGCTAAATAAATAGCTCCACTTAGAGGGTGTTGAACTTTATAGCACAAAAAGAATGTCCGGCACTTTAATACTGATCCATTGCCATTTGAATGCTGTCACCACTACTGAGCGGAGAAGACAATGTCCAAACCTTCAGACTGAATGGACTAGAATTTCCAAATCCCAAATACTATAAGCAAAGTCCTTAAGTCTTCACAAATATAAAGAATCTTTATAAAAAAAATTTTTTTATACATAACGGCACAAAAAAAAAATGTTTCATGTATTCATACACTGGTCAGGCCCGATGAGAGCTTCATCAATGCATGAAAAGCGTCGGTCCTGTCATGTGTAAATTAACGGTTCTTATGAAGATTCTATACAACAGTAAAGACTTATAGGTCAGCTCCAATGAGCTTTACTCCATGATTATTGGGGAATCAAAATTTTGTATCTGTTCAGTCCTGGACTTGGTTTTTTATACCAAAAGATCTTGCAAAAAATCATATATGGAAGCAGGATCTCAGTAACACACAGTGTAGAGCAAATCCAGAACAGTTAATCTATGAAACTCTAGACACAGCTGCCATGAAACACTTTAGGGTTCTGACCAAGCTCATTGTATTTGGCCCCAGAGGCTGATGGGAGATAGTGTTGTAGTCTTTAGGACAAGATGCAGAGCGGAATAGTCAGGCGAGGGGACATCAGCTGCGTAAAGGTTTTTATCAACATAAAACTGTTATTGTCTGGGACTTGTGAGTCTGAATTGTTATTAGGTGGCTGTCCGAATAACAAAATCCCGACTGCTGCACGCTATTCAGCACACAGAAGGGCTCTGAGGGCAGGACTAGAATGATCATATGTACGGACTGTGCTTACAGCCCTTGCTGCCCTAGGCAGTGAGTGAATGCGCCCCATTAAAAGGAGTTGTATCATTTCATTAAATGGTCTTCAGAATAAGGGGACAGTGAAAACAAGCAACTATGCAATTGGATGTCATTAGCCCAAAGCTGTCTTGATTTCACAGTCTGCCTTATTCTTCGATTTGTGTAACACAGTTCCCCAGTGGGTGGTCGGATCCACCTCCTTGCATTTCATGGCTGACGCCTATTAATTTACATTCTGGTCTGACCCCCGGTCGTATTCACGGGCGAGCGGATGCGAACTTCATGCATCTCCTAACTCAGATATAGGAGCGGCAAAAATTTCACTATGTACAGAAGGAGCTCCATCATGACACTGGAAGAAGCTTCTATAATCAGGAAACAGGCAGAATTGTGCCTCGGTGCCTTGTGTAAACCATAGTAAGGGAGACGGATCTTTGCTCTGGTTCAGTTAATAGAAGAATGGATTTCAACTTAAACAAAACCTCCAGCTGTGGAGCGAGAAAAGATCAGTGCTCTTAGTCATAAGAAGACTGTTAGACTGAATGCAGTGGTATGTAAACAGCTCTTACAAAAATAAGGACAATGCATAAGAAGAGTAACGACAAACAGTGACATGTGGATTAGCGGGCGGGGGCGGGGACTATGACCGGAAGTTAAACCCCTCCAATTAAGAAACACCCAGCTGGGGGCGTTGGATAGCGCATGGAGAAAGGAAGTCACGATTGTAGAGAAGCCTCGTCCAGGACCAGCAAAACCAAGCAACTAATCAGCCCATAATTATTAGGTGGCAGAGAGCTAAAAAGCTATCCACCAGTCTGCTCACACACCCAAGACTACCACTGCAGGCGGCATCTCCATCTCAAACTATTTTGCCCCGTTATCAGAACTC
Organism: Phyllomedusa bahiana; assembly: GCA_025379985.1. Taxonomy (NCBI): domain Eukaryota; kingdom Metazoa; phylum Chordata; class Amphibia; order Anura; family Hylidae; genus Phyllomedusa; species Phyllomedusa bahiana. The sequence goes on along the minus strand of JAODAL010016579.1, from coordinate 40,815 downwards.
ACGGAGGAGCTCCCACCTTCCCGCGCCTCGTCCCCGGAGGCGCCATCTTGCCCGCCATCTGCGCTCTGCAGTAAAGGGGACGTGCAGACTCCGGAGCAGCAGCGAAGAACTTCTGGCGCGCAGCCGCCTGCAAGAGGCTCACCAGACGATCTGCTGACACAAGCGGCGCCCCGGCACTTACCTCCTCTGGCTCCGCTCAGCTTCTCACGGAGACGCGGCACACCTTTCTGCAGCGGCCAAGGAGCGGTCGGCGGCGGGACATTCAAAAAGTGATCCGGGCGCTCAGAAGTCCGTCTCCTCAGGCGTTCCTGCTGTCTCTGCAGGTCAGTTCTTCTCCCCGCACGCTGCCTCACAGGCGACAGCCGGCAACACCGCCTCCAGACACCCGGCCCTCTCAGTGAGAGGACACAGGTGCGCTCAGAGTCCTGAAATGGCGTCCGGCGCCCTGGCCTCGTTAACCCCGCCAGCAGCAAGTCCTGGGCTCCCATCCCCACTGAATGTCACAGGTAACTGGGCTGCAGAGGTCCTGGACATCCCTATACAGGACGGGCACCCCAGGACCCTTAAAGAGAGTCGCACCAGCCATCCCTCACAGGCCTACTCCACCAATTGATAATCTCCAGTACTTGGTTCCCCACGGGATACACCCTCCCCCGCAATATCTGTGGGGCACTAGCCCTTGTGGCAGTGACCTTTGGGAAACTTGAAGGTCATCTCAGAGACCCCCTCCATTTGCATCAATTCTCCAGGCAGCCGCTTCTATTTGCCGCAGTGGGTGCCGCCAATCCATTGCACAACCTTCATGGGAATTAAATCACGCCTTGCCTTGGACTCTGGATACACGATCATTCAACCCATTACACGAACCTACAGAGGGTGCTATTCGATCACAACATACCTCAGACAGCGGCGCAGCGCAGCTCATCGTGGCTTTCTAGCCCAAACTCTTTCACGATGGGGAGGAGGAAGTCCCACTTGCTCTGCCTCGGCTCCTTGCCCTTCGGCCGCGATCCCCTCTAGGTGGGGCATCTGAGGCACGAAACCCGAGGCCCTATTACAACCTCGGGCCATCTACCTCCCTTTACGAGGACGCCCTTCAAGCATTGGCGACAAACACCCTGAGCTCCGGGCCTGCTCTCCCCTAATCCCCTTCCAAACTTGATATGAAACTAAATGGCGCATTGATCTTCAGCAAGCATGTGCGGCAGGATCTGTACAGTTACAATCAGACGTCATGTTTGCTGGAGAGGGTTCAGAAACTAGAGGGACGCCCAGACAGCCGCAAGTGCCACGTTCTCCGCCATGCAAACCTCTATTGTGGAGCAACAGGACCGATATGCCCATCTAGTCAACCACATGGATGACTTAGAGAATCGCAACAGAAGAAACAAATCAAGAGTCCGGGGGCTGCCGGAAACAGTCAGAATACAGGGGAACTTGATCCCTCAACCCAAACAAAGTGTTCAACAACATCTTGGGCAGGCCAGAGGATACAGCGGTGGAGTTTGACCGAGCACATCGGGCACTCAGACCCCAGAGCCAAGACCCCACACGGCCTAGGGACATTGTATGCAGAATACACCACTTCCAGCTGAAAGAGGAGATCATGAGGAAGGCTCGCATCATGCAAAACGTGGTCTTCGAAGGAACACCCCTAAGCATCTTCCCAGATCTTTCCAGAAGAACTCTAAGCAGCGTGGTTTGCAGCGGTGAAAGAAACCGCTCTTGGCGTTTGTTACAGGCTAGAGGTATCCTGTATCGGTGGGGATACCCGTTTGCGATCCACGTCCACTACAAGGACAAATCCCTGCTCTTCCGCTCCCTGGCAGACCTTCCAGACTTTCTTCTGCGCTTCGCCTCCTGATGTGACCTTCTGATTGGTCTGCGGCGACCAATGATGGACCCCAATCCCCCTCAGGACTCTCCTCTAGACAACAGCCCACGACCTCCAAGCCAGCCGCACCCCAAGTCCTCAAGAACCCGACGGCCCCAGCCGGCGGCATTCCAGACCACTCTCCTCCCAAGAGACATCCTCATCGCTGATCTGTGAGACGATCATTACGTGAGATCCGACTATTATTGTGAAAGATGGTTACCTTCTTTCTTTTCTCTTTGTCTCTCTTTCCGGTGTCTTTTCATTGTTTATAATGTGGCTGTTCTCCGTCTGGGGACACTCGGCTTCAACCATTATACTGTATGCTTGGGTTGCTCTCCCCCCCCCCCTCCCCTTTTTTTTATTTTTTCTCCCTCCTCCTCTTCCCTTTTCCCTCACTCTGCCTATAACCCATTTTCCTCACTTTTTCTTCCCCCCACCTATTGAGGCTTTCGCCTTCCAGTGCTTAACATTTATCTCTCTGCTCACTCTGAATGGTCCTTAAGAATAGCTGTACGTGTTGAGTTTCCTTGATGCCAACAGTAGGCGGCCTGCTCATGCTGCAGTTTGCTTTCTCGGACCAGCCTGCCATTGTCTGATCATATGTAAATTATTATCCTGTGACGACTCTTGTTTACGATATTTACTTCCCCTCACATTGCTGTCACATCTTGATGACTGGTGTTTTTAAACCCCCCAAGCACTTTTGGCCATCTTTCACGCCAAAGTGGCCTTCGCAGTTAAACTTATGCTCTTGGTTTGTTTGTTGGCCTGACTTTTCTAGTCCTTTTTTTTTTCAGTTACACAACTGGAGTTATTTTTTTCTTCCATTTGTCCTTCACGGTCGGCTTTCAGTCCATACTCCTTTATACGCATTCTCGGGCCCTATCCCTATGTAGTCTCTTTCTGCTTCCTAATGGCTTAAACCTCCGGTTACTTCCCTTAACGTTTAAGGGATTTAATGTTCACGATGGAAAGCGTTCACAAATATTATATCACCTTCACAAACAGAAGTCACACATTATCTGTGTTGCAGGAAACCCTATTTTGTACTATCCCACATACCGAAGATTTGTACAGGTAATCTGCCTGGTACCTTTAGCAGGAAACCACTAGCTAAAACGAAAGGAGTAGCTATCTTTTTCCAAATCGCTTGCCGGTCCAGATCCTAGAGTTCTCCAGGATGGCGCGCCAGGAAGTTATTCAATCAAATGCAACATGTCGGTGGTCAAATTTACCATATAGCAAAATGTATTTGCTCCCAATTTCTGATAATCTCTCCTTCTTCACCAAACTTTGGATGCCCTAACATGCTTCTCCAAGGAGAGTCATCCTATGTGGAGACTTTAACTTAGCCCTCAACCCCCACACTAGATACCTCAAATAGTCACTCTTTTATAGCCTACGCACCCTCAACAGGCTCCGGAAACCAAACTCCGTGACATGCAGCTAGTCGACTCATGGCGGGCTTCTTCACCCGAAGATCGGGATACACTTTTTTTCTCACATCCCATGGCTCCTATAGCCGTATTGATTATATCTCCATCATCATTCACTATATTCACTAAACCTCAGATGTCTCTACTTGGGAAGCATTCTACATTCCCGATCAGCTCGGTCCATGTGACCTCCATCTGTCACAATCTCAAAGTACCATCCTTCTCCTGGAGGACTGAAAGAGTCGCTTATTGTTCCGGACTCACCTTGTTCGCAGGAGCTCAAGGACCAAATAGATCACTTTCAGGCAAATACACAATTGACCCCACCTCCCCCCAGACCCCAATGGGGATGCCCTCAAGTGTGTCATGAGGAGGTGTCCTTATTCTCTCATTTAAAAGCATGGTGCCAGACTAAAGAGGGAGATGTTCACAAGCTACAAGCCCTTTCCGCTCGCCTGAGCCTTCCTTGAATCCACCCATAAATCTAATGGTCTGAATCAGATCTGAGAGATCGAATACAAACCCGCACGAAGTTCTTCCAGCTAATGGAGTACAAAAAATAAAAGGGTACCGCAGAATCTGCTCAGCTCCCTCTACACATGGAGTAATAATGCCCAGGGAGGTTCCGGGCTAGGCGGCGATCCGCGAGAAGCGAGCTTCACTATTCATCCGCATCAATTAAAAACCCGAGGGTAATCTAGTTCACCCCACGGACGACATCTTGAAAGTTTTCCACACCTACTATTCGGACCTCCTACAAACCTCCCCCACCCAAGACAGTGTTGCCGACTCGGATCTCCAACATACCGCTCTCTGGGGGAATACCTGTCTAACTGCGGCTCTCCCGTCGTGACCCCCTTTCCCCTCGCACTCTCTGGAGGAGCGTTTTCCCCTGACGAACTTCAGAGCAGCAATATCAGCTTTATCATTGGGGAAGAGTCCAGGCCCTGATGGGTATACCGCCATCTTCTACAAAACCCTGATTGACGACCTCACTACTCCTCTCCTTAAAACTTTTAAACCTGTGTCCCCCGCCGAACTTCCCACTTTGAGGTCAGCCTTCTTAAAGCTACATTACAGTGATCATAAGGGAGGGTAAGGGGACCCAACTCTATGTCAAAGTAGTTGTCGTCCCATATCCCTCATAAAACTCGGACGCCCAAACTTTTCGCTAAATTATCACTATGCGTTTAATTCCGCTACTTGGCTCTCTAATTTCATATGGACAGGTTGGTTTGTGCCTACAGGGAGGCGAGGGACAATACACTAAAACATTCTCCCTAATTAAACACATCCAGACTACTAAACTCCCTTGTGTTCTTTTATCCCTAGATGCCGGAAAAGGCTTTCCGCCGAGAGAGTTGAACTGGACCCTTTATGGGGGGAGAAGTCCTGGAGACGGTTGGGACTCGGGCCCGGTAGAGATGGGGTTAGAATACTAGCCCTATAACGGTTTCCACAGGGCAAATCCGAATTAAAGGCGCACTTTCTTTCTCCTTTCGGATAGGCAATGGTACAGGCGAGGGATGTCACTCTGTCTCCCCTTTCCTATATCGTTTTAGTGATGGAAACATTTAATGCAGGCAAATAAGGGCGGACGCGTAATCCATGGAATCAAAATCGCGGGACCAACATATTAAGTGTTCGGCGTTTTCGCGGTAGACTTAAGTATTTGTATCTCACGGGACTCCTTCAGAGTCTTGCCAGCTGTTGCTAAGGACACTGCCGGACGTTATAGTTCTTTTTTTAGCAGTCATAAAATAAAATGACCAAAAGTGATAGCCCTGCATATGGAATATCCCTGGACTGCCACCTAAGACACCTAAAATCTGCTTTCACTTTTTCGTGGAAACTCATCTCTTCAAATATTTGGTGTGTTCTGATCCCTGCTAATTTAGAAAAAATCTTTAGCCCTTAATTTCTTGCCTTTACTCCAAATCATTGGCCAAGGACCTACTAAATGGGATAACAAAGATTTCTCATGGCTTGGATCGTTATAAAACATCCTCTAAAATGATGTACTCCCTGCATTCTATATCTTTTTCAAGCCATCCCCATTTTACTACCCAAAACTTCATTAAGACTGCTGCGCAAATTGACATCTGATTTTGTCTGGGCAACGTAAACACCCAAGGCTAGCACTTTCCCACCCTCACCAGACCGAAGAAAGAGGGGGGTCTAGCTCTCCCTGATTTTTGCTATACTATTTGGCATCGGTGATGGTCGCACCTTAGACTCCTTCCACAACTTACCTCAAAGGTTATGGGTTCAAATTGAACAATTGGTACACAAAGTCTACAGCAAGCCCTGCCGTGGTTGACACCCGCTCTTGCCAAATAGGATCCCTCATGTCGTGTTTCCATTTGTGGCTCGAAATTCATGTCTCTGTGTGCAGGTCCTTCCCCTCGAAATGAATCTTATTTCGTCAGAGAGGGCCCGCTTACGCCACTGGGTTGGGTACCAAAAGTCCATGAGCCCCTGTCCTCAGCGGTTTCCAGTCTGCATGGTAAGAGATACCCTCGTTGCTCTTTGGGAGTGTGCTTTCCTCGGGATCGCTGAAGTCCTATGGTGACCATGGTAGGTGACACCGTTAGCGACAAATTTTTTGAGATTGAACTACTATCAGCTATGAGTTTTTTATTCGTCACATAAATCCTCGTTAGTAGGAACTACATAGGCCCCCAAACACTTTTGTGACGTGGTGCTTGCAGGGTCCTACTGCGGAAGCAGCTACGGCTCGAGAGTCTATGAGCTATTGAGGTTGACTGTGGGACAGAGAAAAGAAATTTCCTTCCACACAGAGCTGGGAAAGGAACTGGGCAAGGTTCTCCCAGTGTAAGGCTGGGAAAAAAGCCTTTTTCTTAGCGCACAAGTCGTCTGTTATCGGCAAAAGCACAAGAACCCTAAATTACAAAATTCTCACACGCTTGCGGTAACGGGTCCCTGCTCTTCTTCCACGCTCAGTACCCAGGACTCACAAACAATCTGTTGGCCGATGTAAGAAGACCATAGTAGCAGTCCCACATCTGGTGGAGTGTGCTCCGTATCTCCAACCCTTTTGGTTCTCAAGTATTTGACATTATAACATGGTACATCAAAGGATTTTTGGGTGCCGAATGACCCGGCTCCTTGCTCCTATTCACAAATCCCCATCCCCATGGCTTCCCTCAAATCACAACCTGCTCTATGTTTTCCTGATCCTGGCTGCCAAGCTGGTCATCCCGCAGCTATGGTTAACAACATCTAGCCCATCGAAAACATCCTGGATCAGGAATTTCATGCCCTACAGCGTAGGGGGAGCTTCGTGAGAACTCTTACTTCCATTCGTATTGAAGCACCTGCAGACATGGGACGATGGCTCGTTTCTGCACACGGATCTATACGATCTCTTTGCTGAGTGACTTCTACGCACACTTTATTTTCTTTACCCACCTAGCTGGCGCTTTGTCTGATCGCTGCCTCTGGAGTGCGCCGAGACCGACAGGGAAACCATTTTCCTTACGTTCACTATTATGGTTATTGTTTTTTCTTTGAAACACTTGTTGAAACCGTAGCACGGTGCATGTAAAACTTCTCTGAACGAGAAGAAACTATGGATGATCCTCTTCTGTCATTGCTATTTTGTCATTTGAACGGAATTTATTGCATTCATCGTTGGTTGATTTAATGTGTAATATGATGTACCACAATGTATTCTGTTTCTTCCTAATTCCGGTTTTGTACCTGTTGAGCCTGAGATTAACTACATCATAACGCAAGAAATTCGTATCTTATCTGGTTCAAAGATCTTTATATACCTAGGCATATGTTACCTGTTATCGACTTGTGTACGCAACTTCTCTTTTCATCAATAAAATTGTTGGAATACGAAAAAAAAAAAAAAAGAAAGAAAAAAAGAAACACCCAGCTGGGAGGGGAAGAAACACACATGGATTTCAGGAACTGAGAGAATCAAGCTTCAAGAGAACAGCCGAACTGATGAAGCGGTACATTCCCTTTAAGGATCAGTTTCCAGATCGTGCAAGGCCATATGTGGATAAAGGGTGCACAGTTTTTAGATAATACTGCAGTTTTACAGGATATATCATCTGGACTTTGGCCACCACGTGACCCTAAATGCAGCATCTGTAGTAGTCTGGGACAGTTGTCAGTGACATCCGGAGTCTCCAGAGAGAAGGGAGGGATGGTTTATTACTCTCACAGCTCTAACTAACTCTGTATACACCGTTAGCAATGAGCATATGCGTTCAGCTGTGCATGATCCTGATCTCATGCCCAGCAGTCACATGGTCTACTATAGAAGCTTCTGGGTCTAACAGATTCAGATCAACTACACAGTCAGTGCTGGAGACTGTGCTCCCCCTTTAATTGGTAATATTATTATTATTATATATTTTAGAGCACCATTGGTTTCAAGGCGCTCTACATTCAAGGGTGAGTGGCGGATGTGATGTGAGAGTGAGAGACACCGAGGGCGAGATGTATGAACGGGGCTGCGCCAGAAGTCTGTCGTCTTTTCAGCCCGACATCTAGCACAGCCCCGTTCGCTATAGTTTTAATTCAGTCGCATGCCAATATTAGGCAAATTACAGAGCGCGGGAGGCGGGGAGCACCAGAACCGTATGAATCTATAGATGTATAGCTTCAGTACGGCAATTCCAGGTGCATGCCTGCTGGAACAGGTAAACCACTCTCAAAGTGGTTTAACTGAGCCAGAAGTGTCATTTCTGTACTAGAATGTGCCTGATGTGGGACCTGCAGTAGACCGGATTCATAAATCAGGCACATTCTCCACTATTCTTATACACTTTAAAATTGGCGTCAAAGCGCCACAAATCATACATGTCGCCCTGAATGTCCGATCAGAGAGATATGAGGAGATCCAGGAAAGGGCCAAGTCTGTGATGCCGAGGGACAAGAGGATTTGCAGCAGGAGGGAAGTGTTAAAGGCAGAGAACAAGTCTAAGAGGAGAAGCACAGAGTAGTGGCGTGAGGCTTTAGCAGTTCCAAAGTCGTTGGTGACTTTAGTTAGGGCAGTTTCTGTAGAGCGATTGGATCGGAATCCAGGTTGCAGTGGGTCAAGAAGAGAGTTGGAGGACAGATGGGAGGACAGTTGAAGATAGACGTGCTAACAGATAAGCTACAGCAAAAATCTGCAAACATGTCCGCAGAGATCAGGACAGGGGGTAAAATATGTAAAATAAAACAAAAAATACAAATAATAAAAAGAAAAGCACTAAAAGCCTGAACTGCAACTCTTAGTCCTGCTCCAACGGAGCTAAAACTATACATCACCTATATATAAACTGCAGAAATGGAAAAGGGAAAAAATTGCAAAACAAAAAATAAATTTAATTTATGGATCTTTTTCACGGACACTATGAATGCAGCGTTCCACACGGGAAGTTTAATCACTAAGGCTGAAGAGGTTCATTAACCATGACAGAACAATGATATGATCCCAGGGAGGAATCGCTGATGTCAGGGCATAAGCCGGACAGCTGCCCTGTGGCAGTTAGAACCTCACTGATGTGCTCTCCCCCTCGCGGTTCTCTACTGATTGTCAATGACCACCTGGTTTTGTAAGCTTTATACCTACAAAATCGTGTGAGCAATGCTTAAGGTCAAAGAATATCACTGGCCTTAAAATCCAGTGGATCAAAGCCTATTTTTTACCTGATTTTTACCAAGTGGAGTCAGACTATTCCCCACTTCTTACAGGTTTCCTCTTTGCCCCTTTTATGGGCAGCTACACCATGATTTCTTAGTGAAGCTAAAAGCCCAACTCATCTTTGCTCTACAGAACCCATTACTGATTAATGTGTTTGTGAACAGTTATGAATGCAGGAGAGGAGAGGAATCACCTGGAGATGTGAGAGGCTGCAGATCCTCTATCTTGACGTCCTTGTACAGATTCTTGTGTTCTTCTAAATACTCCCGCTCCTCTATGGAGAAATAGACGGCGACGTCCTGACACCTTATAGGAACCTGACACACAAAATTATACGGTCATCACCCAGACCCCTCCAGTGGTGTTACTATATAATGTCCCAGCATTCCCAGCAGCCTCACCTCTCCAGTCAGCAGCTCAATGATCTTGTTGGCGAGTTCCAGGATCTTGTGTTCATTAATTTCTCTCTGTACCAGGTAGTGAGGTGGGGGCCCTGTGATTGGGGCCTCTATAACAGTGGACTCACTAGAAGTCTTCTTCATTACTGTGTATTCCTGTTTATGAAGAGAAACATTAATAATTATCACTACAAACATTTCCAGAGCCCCCTCCCCTCTCCAGTCATATCATCTGTTATTACCATAGATAATAATGATATAATGTGACATCATCAGAGCCCCCTCCCCTCTCCAGTCATATCATCTGTTATTAACATAGATAAGAATGATGTAATTAGAGATGGGCTAATCGATTCTAACAAAGTGGAATTCGTTTAGAATTTCAGGAAAACTTTGATTCTGAACGCAGTTTGGGGTGATTCGCAGGAACAAAGTCTGCTTTTGATTGATAAAATGGCTGCGAGCACATGGCGTTACATGGGGCAAAGAACTCTGGGAGGAAGAAGGGCATAGCCTGCATGACATGTGCAGAGATGAAGCCAATCAGAGACCGGCGGGATTCTGTGACGTCACCGCACTATATAAGTTCGGGCGTGACGCTGGGAGCTCATACCGCTCTCACTGTACTGATTAGGGAAGGTGCTGCCACGGCTGCTTATGATACCTTACTAAAGAACTAATTTGTATACAGCGATTTTTGGGGGGTGTCACAGCTTGTCTCAGAGACTGCTTCTCTTAACGTTTTATTTCAGATTTTGTGGGGTATTGGAACTGAAGTCCAGTGTGCTTCCAATGCAGCTGCATATACATTTTAATGCTATCTGCTCACAGCACATTGAATATCCAAGGGTTATCTAAGCCTGTTCCTGTTGTATTCATTTAAAGAAACAGCGTTTTTACAATCCAAATACCACTTCATTTTTGGTTGCTCATTTCTTTTGCGCAATTTACATCCAGGGGTTAATTAAGCGTTGTTCTGCTGTTGTGGTCACTAAAAGAAACGTTCTTTTTCACCTCCAAAGAAGAAATTTTGCCTGTAGCATAATTCATATCCGAAGGTTAATTAAGCCTGTTTGTGCTTTTATCTTCAGTAAGATACACAGTGTTTTTAAACGGCACATACAAATAAATTTTTCCTTCCCATTTGTGGAGCGCAATTTATATCCAAGGGTTACCCAAGCTTCTTAGTGGGTTCATTTGGAGTCAAATACAGGGTGTGTATTTATCATATATAGATATCTTCATCAAACAGTGTCTGTACATTTTAGAACAAACAGTATGTCAGACAGAGAGGTGGCAGGCTCTTCACCTGTGAGTGGCAGTGGCACAAACATTCCTGGAGCAGGCCCAGGTCGCAGCACAGCAAGGGGATGTCGCAGCAGGGGTCACTTGGTGAGGCCACAACTGCCGCTGTCATCTAGTGGCCGTGTGTTGTTCAGCAACCCAATGGTTCTTGATTGGTTGACTAGGTCATCCACTTCCTCCCAGATGACATCTGACAACCCCAGCCAAGAGTCGGTGGGAACGTCAGACACAACCCTTAGTTGGCATGGCCCGGGTCAGCGGCCCTCACCTGTCCTCAACCCGCCTCTGTCCCATCCGGTTCCCTCAGCCAGAGATCTACTATGTGGTCTGGGCTCAGTGCCACTATACAGCGAGGATGAGGAGGACAGTCAGCAGCTACTTGGCAGCGAAGAAATGGGGCCAATATCCCCTGCTTCTTGCAGTAGGCGGCAAAGTATAGATGTGGAGAGTGGCATGGGAGGTCATGTTGTGAGGGGTCAGCCTCTGCATACCAAGACCGGTGATGAGAACAGCAGTGACGATGAAACACAAATCGATGATGATGTAGCCGACCGCACTTGGGAGCCGGGTGAAGCAAGGGCTTCATCATCGTCAGGAAAAGAGGGCGTCAGCTTGCGTGTCAGGCAGCGGCGCAGCCAGCAAGTGGGTTGTGTGGCCGTGAGTCAGCAGGGTAGCAGCAGTGTGAGGTCAGGAGCCAAGCGGCCACGGGGTAGAAAACCCGCTTCGCAGGTCCAAGAAAGGAGCGGCACAGGGGGCTAAGCGAGGCAGCGGTGGTAGTAGTCACTCAGTGCGGAGCGTTGGCGGTAAAATCAGCTACTCGGCGGTGTGGCAGTTCTTTGCTAAGACACCGGAGGAGCCGAATATGGGTATATGTAGAATCTGTGGGCAGAAAGTGAATCGTGGCCAGGGAGCTAACGTTGGCACCACGGCCCTGCGGTGGCCTGGGAGAAACGTGGCTCAGATATGGTGGTCCATCCAGACGCCACAGCAACAGCAGCAGCAGTGCCCAGTGGCACGCATGCCATTGCAGCCAGTCAAGGCTCCACCACCTCTGCAGAAGGGAATTGTTTCTCTTTGCCATCATCTCTCGGTCCAGATGCACTCTGCCACCCCAGTTAGAAGGTCCGCTGGACTACTGGGCAGCCAAACTGGATATGTGGCCGCAACTTGCCGAGTTTGCAGTGGAGAAGCTATCCTGCCCGGCCAGTAGTGTGGCATCAGAGCGGGTGTTCAGTGCGGCAGGGGCCATCGTTGCCCCAAGGAGAAACCGCTTGTCCACGGGAAATGTGGAACGACTGACCTTTGTCAAGATGAATCAGGCGTGGATCGGCCAGGATTTCCACACACCAATGCCTTAGGCGTCAGACTACATCAGCCATGACGTCTCACCCAAACTGTGAGAAATGAGTCTGGGTTCAAACTACCTGCCTCAGCCACTATTCTGATGCCGCCACCTGCCTGATGCCACTTATCTGCTGCTAGTTTCTCCACCTGCCTCCAACCATCTTTACCAGGGACTGGTATTGCCACCCACCTCCACACTCTGTCATTGTGCCACTCTATGATCTCATGCTGCTGCTGCTGTGGCTGCTGCCGTGCCCTCCACACTGTGTCATTGTGCCACTCTCTGACCTCATGCTGCTGCTGTCGTCACCTCCACACTCTGTCATTGTGCCACTCTGTTGCTTATTACTGTTTTTGCCACCTCCAGAATGTCATTGTGCCACTGTCTGACCTCATGCTGCTGCTGTGGCTGCTGCCGTGACCTACACACTGTGTCATTGTGCCACTCTGTGGCCTACTACTGTTTTTGCCACCTCCAGAATGTCATTGTGCCACTGTCTGACCTCATGCTGCTGTGGCTGCTGCCGTGACCTACACACTGTGTCATTGTGCCACTCTGTGGCCTACTTCTGTTTTGCCACCTCCAGAATGTCATTTAGACAATGCCTGACCTCCTGCTGCTGCTGTGGCTGCTGCCGTGACCTATACACTGTGTCATTGTGCCACTCTATGGCCTACTCCTGTATTTGCCACCTCCAGAATTTCTTTGTGCCACTCTCTGACCTCACGCTGCTGCTGCCGTCACCTCCACTCTCTGTCATTATGCAACTTTGTGGCCTACTCCTCTTTTTGCCATCTCCAGAATGTCATTGTGCCACCGACTAACCTCATGCTGTTGCCGTGGCCTCCACACTGTGTCATTGTGCCTCTGTCTGTCCTGATCCTGCTGCTGCCTTCACCTCCACTCTCTGTCATTGTGCCACTCTGTGGCCTACTCCTCTTTTTGCCACCTCCAGAATGTCATTGTGCCACTGTCTGACCTCATGCTGCTGCTGTGGCTGCTGCCGTGACCTACACACTGTGTCATTGTGCCACTGTCTGACCTCATGCTGCCGCTGTGGCTGCTGCCGTCACCTCCACACTCTGTCACTGATGTTGCCACCTGAGCTCTCAGCTTGTTTTTTTTACAGTTTTCGCTGCCATGACTTTATCGGCTACATTCCCGCTTCAGTTTTTTGGTCAGTTTTGCACTCTTAAATGCCCAGGGAATTTGATAGTGAAGCGAATCTAAGAGCGGTGGCAGTCATGTGCGAGTCATATTAAAACACAACATTGTATGAAGACCAAACCAAGCTCCCTCTGCATATTTAAACATGGCACAACGTTCTACAGCACCCTGCAGGCTCTGTGCAGCCTGGAAATAGCTGTTTTTTAACGCGATTCGTCCCGAAGCAATTTTGACAGAAAATTTGCCGAAGTCATCGAATCGAATTTTTGAGAAATTCGCCCATCTCTAGATGTAATGTGACATCAGAGCCCCCTCCCCTCTCCAGTCATATCATCTGTTATTACTATAGATAAGAATGATGTAATGTGACATCATCAGAATCTCTTACCTCTCCAGTAAGCTGGAAGATTATCTCTATTGTGAGATTTAATATACTTTCTGCCATCTTGTTTCTGTCACCATTCATTCTATAAACTGCAGAAAGGGAAAAGTGAAAAAATGGCAAAACTTTAGTGCTATTTTTTGCTATTAAAAACAAAACAAGAAATTAAATTTTTTTAGATCTTTTTCACGGACACCATGAATGCAGCGTTCCACACGGGAAGTTTAATCACTAAGGCCGAAGAGGTTCTCGGTCATTAACCATGACAGAACAATGATATGATCCCAGGGAGGAATCGCCGATGTCAGGGCATAAGCCGGACAGCTGCCCTGTGGCAGTTAGAACCTCACTGATGTGCTCTCCCCCTCGCGGTTCTCTACTGATTGTCAATGACCACCTGGTTTTGTAAGCTTTATACCTACAAAATCGTGTGAGCAATGCTTAAGGTGAATATCACTGGCCTTAAAATCCAGTGGATTAAAGCCTATTTTTTTACCTGATTTTTACCAAGTGGAGTCAGACTATTCCCCACTTCTTAGGCCCTGTTCACACGACGGTTTTGGCCGCGGCCAAAACCTCGTAGAACCGCGGCGCAAACTTGCGTCTCCTGACGCGGGTTTGCAGCGCGGGCGGTGGGTGTGGTCTCGCCACGGGAGGGGCGTGGTTTGGGGCGCGGCTTGCGCCAAGGGTTTGCCCCCATGCAAATTAATAGCAGTGGGAAAACCGCGGCACGAACCGCGTCCCAGCCGCGCACCACCCACGGCGACGGCCGCGGCAGCACCGCGCGGGGGCCGCCGGGCAGAGCATTCCCTGTCAGGAATTGACGAGAGTTTTTCACACGCGTGGGTTTGGCCGCGGCCCCGGAGCCGCGGCCAAATCCGCGGAGTGTGAATATTAACACGGTTTCCTATAGTAAACCATGTTAATAAACTAGACGCGATTTGGCCGCGGAAACCGCGTCGGAACCCGTGGCCAAATCCGTTGTGTGAACGGGGCCTTACAGGTTTCCTCTTTGCGCCTTTTATGGGCAGCTACACCATGATTTCTTAGTGAAGCTAAAAGCCCAACTCCTCTTTGCTCTACAGAACCCATTACTGATTAATGTGTTTGTGAACAGTTATGAATGCAGGAGAGGAGAGGAATCACCGGGAGATGTGAGCGGCTGCGGATCCTCTAACTTGACCCCTTTGTACAATACTTGTGTTTTTCAAAAAATACCCCCCGCTCCTTCATGGAAAATAGACGGCGACGCCCTACCCCTTAAATGAACCTGACGCCCAAAATAAAACATTTATCCCCCCGGGACTCCTCCATTGTGTTACTGAAAAATGTCCCAGCTTTCCCCAGCAGCCCACCCCCTCCAGAAAGCAGCTCAATGATTTGTTGGTGAGTTCTAGGATCTTGTTTTCCAAAAATTTCCCTCTCTGTCCCAGGTAGTGAGGTGGGGGCCCTGGGGTTTGGGGGCCTCTATAATAGTGGCCTAAACTATATTCTTCTTCATTACTTGTATTCCTGTTTATGGAGAAAAACCCTTTTATAATTTTAAATACAAAAAATTTTCAGACCCCTTTCTCCCCTCTCCAGTCGAAATCACCCTTTTTTATTACTATAGATAAAATGATTTTAATGTGACATCATCAGAACCCCCCCCCCCTCTCCAGTCATATATTTTTATTACCTTTTGTGGGAAAGGCACAAGGACTATTGAAACGGCCGTATGTGGGGCCCGATCTGCCTGACTTTAGTGAAGAAAACCCCAAATTTATTCGGGGTGCCCAGGGGCCCATTAGGCCATTGACATATGAAATTTAACAGTATTGCGCAATGCAGTTATCTGGGGTCGTGCTTTTACGGGAGCAGTCAGAAAAAATTGGGTTTGGGGATAAACTGTTTCCCATATTCCGGGCCCAAAGGGGTTTCACCAGGAAATAATAAAGGCCCAAAGCAGTTTCAGGTGGTGTGGGCGGGGTTTTCCCTGTCTGCCCAAAATGCTCAGTCAAGTGAGGGGTTGTGCGAGACCCAGAGTGGGCCTGGAAAACCCCGGGCACTGAGACCTACATGGGGGGTTTTTCAAACCCCTTTAAATGGAGTATGTACTGTACCTACACCCCGAAGGGCTGTGAGTGCTTTAGTTTGTTTTCGGCTGAAGCAACCCTGAAGGGTTTTCTTTCCCCGTTTTTGGACGGTTTCAATAAAGCCCGCATTTTTTTCAAGTCCCAAAAAGGCTGCTATCGTTTGGGTTTTAAATTTCCCACAATTGGGGGTTTTTGGGTGCGGGCATCTCCCCGTAATAAGAGATGGGAGGGTTTTGGGTTAGGCGGCTTTCTAAACCTTTAAAAAGCCCCGATTTGGGGTAATGGAGGAGTTTGTTAAAACCCCCTGGTGGGAGGTCAAACACCCAACAGCAACCCGGCCCATGCAGAATCCCGGGGCGATCCAAGGAGGACTAACCAGCCCCTATCGGGTGATGGCCATCATGGAGGAAAACCCATTTTGCCGAAAGGGGGACCCAGCTAAACCCCCCCCCCGGGGGAAAAGGACAGCAGGGGGCAAAAAAGGGGACGAGATGCCCTTTCAGAAAAATGACCCCAGAGGACAAAAATGGAGGGCCTTTTACTGTCTTTTAAACCCAATTGGGTGGCATGGGAGAGACTAACCCGCTCCAAAAGTGGGCAGAGGTCCTGGCCCCCTTTTCCCCATAGGGGAGCCTCCCAAAAAGCTCATTTTGATTATCTCTGCAGGTGCCTGTTAATACCTTAGCCTGACGCAGAGATCCTGGCACATCTGGGGGTGGGCTGTCACAGTCCCCGGGGACAAAAAGGGTTTCCCCAGTGGGGGGGTACAGCAGGGAAAAGGCCTCCTAGATCCCCAAAAGTTTGATCTCCCCGCCCTTGCCAGAAAATGGCTGCACCCGAGGTCTGGGTTTCCCCGCCCCGTTTGGGAGAGGGTCGTGATGGAACGGGTTGGGGGCCCAAGCTCCTCCCAAGCCAGTGCATGTTTGGGGGGCGCCAAAAAGGGGGTGCCCCGATGGTTGGATGACTTATAAAGGGTTCTGGAGAGATATCAGGCCCTGGTGAACTCCCCTGGCTGATCCAGACCCGTTTCCCCCTCCCTACTGGCGGACCTGACTGGAAATCGGAAATCAAAAAGGGGTCCTAACTCCCCGGGGGAAAACTGTCCCCAAGGGCTAGGGCCTGCCAGGCGACATCCCCGACCCCCCCTGTCAGGGGGATCATTGCTGGAAATGCCCCCTTTTGGGGCATATGAAAGGGGGCCCATGCCCCCCCCCTCGGAACCCATGGCCTTTTTTCCTTAAAGGGGGGCGTACGTCTCTGTTGGCGCTTTTCCCAAAATGTACAACCGGGGTTGGGCACGCAAAGGGACTTCCACTCCTTTGGGCCCAAACAGGGGGTTTTAACAACCCCCTCATGGGAATTTGGGCTCGGGGAGTTTTGGTCACTCTCCCCGACAGCCCGGATCCCCTTTGTGTTTTGGGCCCGGGGGAAAATTTTTGGGGGGCCCCCATGCATAAATGGAGATACCAAAGTGTACCCGGGGTCCCCCAATCCCTTTTAAAAACTTTATAGGAGAAAAGTGTCACACCACGAGGCATTTATGCAAAGGGTTTTCTGTATGAGTGATAATTTTGGGCCGGGATTGCCCTCTTTTTTGGGGACTGGGGGAAAGGGCAGTCCAGCGGAAGCCCCCCGAAGCACGGACCCCCGAGGACCTGCCCCCGACAGGGTCTGAGTTCCCGTTTGGTAAGGTAGGTGAGGGGTGAGGGGGGCCCAACCCCTTGACGAACCTCCCGCCCGGGGGTTCCGGGGAATTTTTGGGCCCAACTACAAAAGAAACCTGAAAGGGGTTTTCAATAGTTTGGTGGTACTTGAGGTTTTCCCCTAAGATCAGGGCAAGAAAATTTTCCCCATTTGCTAAATTGAAAACTGCTGTACGGTTACCAAAATCCGTGAGGAATGGTGGAAACTTTGGTTCCCAAATCTATGACCAGGGGGTAAGGCCCGGGGCCCACAGCATGTGTTGGGGGGACACTTGGGGGAGATAGACCGAAAAAGAATTCTACCCAATTTTACGGGCCAAGGGTTTTACCGGGAAACTGTGATTTTTCCCAAATTTTGCCCCCCCGTGCCAGGTATCCTCCCTGCCCCCCGTTTCCCAGCCCACTAATCCATTGCCTCCCCTTTTTAGAGGTTTGCCAGGGATTTAGGGGGCCCCCTGGTAAAGTGGGCCCGGGGGACACCAGTAAATTCTGTCGTCATAGACTATGCACCAGGTCCCCAAACTGTGCCCCTAAAAATGCCTCCCCCAAGGTCATTGTAGGGAGTTGTGGCACATATTCTCCACAACAGGACGCCAAAAAGACCCTGAAGATCAAGGACCCGTTTATTTAAAAAAAAAATGCAAATCTTTGAAAGGTTTGAAGGTGACCCACTTACGCACCTATGTGTATCCCCCCAGACAGAGGGTGTAAACCTTAAAAAGCCTGTGAAGAAAGTATCGAAAGGATGGGGGAAATGGACTACCTTTGCATTATCTTTGTTCTCTATTAGGGGGGTTTCCTCGAGCCTCCATGGGGTTCCCCCCTTTTTTTGAGTTACTTTTGGAGACATCCTGGGGTCTTTTTAGATATTGCCAAAAACCTGGGAAGGAAGTCACCCCCTATAAAAGTATTGTTAAGCATTACCCAATTACGGAGCGAATCGTTTCAGGTTTCCCCTTTTGAAGGAGCATTTTTTACCGCAAGGCGCAAGCAAGACTCAACAGTCACCCCAGGTGATCATTTTTATTACAGAGGAGGGGTCCGGGGCTTAGTCCCCACATAGAGAGAAAATTCGGCAAATGGCAAGGCCCAAAGAAGGTTTTAAAAAATTTTGGGGGGGGGGGGGTGAACTATGGGCCACACCAGGTAAAAGGACCCTAAAAGTTTGGGGGACAAAATGGCCAGGAATTTGGAGGAATATTTAAATGGGGTTTGTGGGGGGGCAAGTAAAAAGATAGTTTTACGAATAGTGAAGATAGGGAGCGGGGAAAATAGAAAAAAAGCGGGGTTAGTGGAGGTGGGGGGTAGCAATAGTTAAAAAGATCAGGGAGAAAGGAATAAAAACTAAAAAATTTTAAATTTTTAGCGACCCAATGCCCCGAGTCTGACCCAAAAAATAAATTTAACAGAAAAAATTTAAAGCTGAAGAAAAAAAATGATAGTGGGGGGTAACAGGCATGGCTGGAGAGAGCTACGACTGGGGTTTAACCTAGGGGTTTCAGTCATTTTGAAGAGATCAAAACACCGGGAAGGGGGGGAAAGGGGTTTGTCCTATGAAAAAACCGTTGAACCCCAAAACTGCGGGAAGATTAGTAAGGAATGAACAGGGAATCATTTTGGGTAAATATCTCGGGGGTAACAACAATAAATTTTTTTAAAAATAGGGTCTGCTATAGGCCTCCAAATATAACAGGAAACCCCTGGGGAAAATGTACTCCTCGGCAAAAAGAAAGGCAGCTAATCAAAAATTTAGGTTTTTTATTATGGATACTTTACTATCCAGACACAATTGGGAAACTGAAACCTTTTGGGCTATAAAGGAAAAAAGGTTTTTGTCAATAACTACGGTAATTAACATTGCAAAAAGGTGCAAACACTAAAAGGGAAAGGCCCCCTTTAACTTTAAAATTCACTAAAAGACCTGACAAAACAAAAAAGTTTCAGGTTTAGGGCATCTAAAAAAGTAATAAATATAAAAAATTTATTTTTTCCCTTTAAAGAGTATTTTATCAAGGAGCCACAAAAACACGAATTTTTTGGAAGGTAATTTTATTTCTTTGGAGGGCCCTAAACCGTTATTAGGGACAAGGTGTTTAAAAATGGCAGAAAAAAAAAATGGATATTTTTAAAACCTTCTTAGGGGCCCCCTGTGAGACTACATACCTTTGGAAAAAAAAATTAGAAACAAAAAAACCCAATTGGAACAACATGGATTTTTAAAAGAGCAATAAAAAACAAAAAGAAACCCTTTTTAAACTACTAAAACAAAAAATAAAGGAAAAAAATAAAATGGTAAAATAATGATAAAGGCAACAAAACTGAAAAACAGAAAAATAATTTTTCCCTAAAAGTAAAACAACCCCCCAAAATATTTTTGAACAATAAAAAGTAAAAAATTAAAACAGAAAATGTTGACCCCTTTGAAACTATGAGGGGAAGACTAAGAGGGGATGATAAAAAAAACAAAACCCATTAAACATTTTTTCTCCCCTGTATTTAGAGGAGGGGAAAGACCTTTTTTGTTGATGAGCAAGGGGTGAGGTTAACTCCCCAAATTAAATGTTTGTTGGCTACCGCAGGAAGAATGCAGCCCCTGTCTTAAAAAATTAAAAAAGATAAACCCCGGTCCTGATGGCTACACCCACTGCCTAAGGGAGTTAAAATGTCATAGATAGGCCCTATTTTAAAATTTTTTGGGGCTGTCTAATACGGGTAAGTCCCAAAGGATTTGGCATAGAAGTGGGGCCCAAATTCAAAAAGGCGTCAAAAGGTGTCATGGAAACTATAGCCGGTAAGTTTAACCTTTTTTTGGGGGAACATGTTTTTAAGGTTTTCTAAGAGATGCTATCCTGAACTATTTACTGAAAATAAATGTTAACGCCGTTCCAGCGGGTTTAAAAGAAGGTCGGGCCTGTCAAAAAAATCTCATCACTTCTATAGCAAATTAATTCTAGACTGGGTCATTGAGGCACGGAGTCAAAAAGCTAATTTTTTTTTAAAGCGTTGATACGGTGCCACCCTAAAAGGTTTTTAAGTAAATGAGAATCTTTGGGTGGGAAAAATGTGTGCAAGGGGTAACAACTGGTTTTTTTTTGTGATAGAAAACAAAGGGTGATAATTAACGGGAAACTCAGACAATCCCTGTTACTTTGGGGTTTTTCACAGGGGTCAATATTGGGCCATATCCCCTTTAAAATTTTCATTAAAACTAAAAACCCCGGGTTTTCCAATAGAATATCGATCTTTTCAGAGATAAAAGCTCTTAAAGTAACAACAAATAAGAATAGTGTTATACAAAGGGAACCCGGATAAGTGGGAATCCTGGCACAAAATGGCGATGGGGTTTAACACAAAAAATAAGGTTTATCACAGGGGGAAAAAAATCCATTAAAAGAATACATTTTTAAAGGGGAATCTGTTGTCATTTTTTTTTTTTTTTTTTTTTGGGGCTGAAATGGTTTTACCGGGAAATATTTTAAAAATTTTTTGCAATTTTTTTTTTTTTTTGGTTAGTGGGTAAATTAAAAAAATTAAATACAAAATTTAATCTTCCTATTTCAGCGACAATGGAGCTAACCAAGAAAACTGGGAACAACCTGTAACAATTGCGGAAAACACATGAAACCCAAACGCTGTAAATGTGGGATGTCCTTCGCAGGGGATATCAATTTCCCCCCCACACTCCCCCCTTTTTGGGTGTGGAGAAAGGAAGGGGAGGTATTTTGGCCAACCTCTCCTTTTTCCCTGCAAAAGGGACAATGATTGTTCTAGTATTCGTACACGTAGTGACATCAAATCTATTGACAGCAGCAGTTCCCCCATCATGTCCGTTCCCCTCTGACAAAATCATTCCTCTTTAGTTCCCCTGTCATGTACTCGTTCCCCTTTAGTTCCCCTGCCCCATGAAACATCGTTCCCCTTATGAAATACTTTCGTTCCCCCTTTATTCCCCTGCAGTACGTCTTTTCCCTTTTACATAAAATAAAATTCCTCTTAGTTTCCTCCGTCTTTGTACGTCTTCCCCTTTATGACATAAAACGTTCCCCCTTTATTTTCCCCTCTTGTCATGTAAAATCGTTCCCTTAGGGAAATACGCTTCCTTTTTTTTAGTTCCTCCTGTCATTTTACGCCCTCCCCTCTGACAAACTTTTTTTCCCTCTTTAGTTTCCCCTGCATGTACTCGTTCCCCCCCTGACATACATTTTTTCCCCCTTTAGTTCCCCCTTTCCCAAGTACGTCTTTCCCCCTCTGACATACGCGTTCCTTTTTAAATTTCCTCCTTTTCATGTAACGTCTTTCCTCTTTATTTTTCCTCCTGCCCATGTAAAAACTTTCCCCCCCCTTAAAACACATAAGGTCCCCCCCTCTTTATTTCCCTTTCCTGTCGAAATACTTTGGTTCCCCTCTAATACTTTCCATAGAGGAGGGGAAGAAACCCCACGGGGAAGCAATGAAATAAAAAACAAAAGGAACTAAGGGACTCCTTAGTCCCTCAAAATTTATACACTTTGGCCCCCCTCCCCCCCGGGTTCCCACATGGTTCACCCCCTTTCCAATTTTAAAATTCCCCAAAACCAAACACCACAGAGAGGGAAAGGCTACCCCCCCCCCCCAAAAACCAAAAACCAAACCCCAAACCCCCAACAGAGATCCCGGGCTAACCCCCAGTAAAATGCACTATCCCCCCCCCCCACATCCCCCCAAGATGGGGGGAAACCCCCATTAAAATGAAAGGCCCCCCTATCCCCCCCCCCCCCACCCCAAAAAGAATGAAAGGCTAACCCCCAGTGATGCAGGCAAACCCCCCCCCCCACACCAAGAATGCGGGCAAACCCCCCCATGATGCGGGAAAATCCCCCCCCCCAAAAACCCACACCACAAGAATGAAAGGCAAACCCCCCAGTAATGCGGGTTTATCCCCCCCCACACCACACCAAAAGGAGACAGGCTAACCCCCATGGTTTGCGGGTTTAATTTACTCCCCCCCCCCCCCCACCACACCACAGAAAAAAAACAGGCAACACCCCCCCCCCCCCCTAAAAAAACACTTACGGGTTGTTTGGAAATTATCCACCTGTTGGAAATTTCACCTGTCAGAAGCTTTTGTTTCTGTTTGCGGCTCTAGAAGGAAAGTGTCTCTCCAGGAGCTTGCTTCTTGACTTCGAGAAATGGGCGACCTCTACAGCCTCAGCTGTGAAACTGCCCCATGTTTGGAGCATGTTCATACACAGCTAGCGGGCTCCATTATAGCAAGTTTGAACGAAAAATCGTCCGAACTCTCCTATGCAGTGTGTGCCTGAGGCAGTTCAGTTTCGGTGTCGGGGCACAGACACTGACCAAATGGCTGTCAGACATGACAGTGTTTTTGGGCAAAGTACATTCCTCAGTTTTAAAATCATAAAATAAATAAAAAATTTAAAAAAATAATAATCATAAAATACATTTACACACAAAAACAAAACATAAAATAGAATAAAAAAAATTTATGACACAACTCCTTAAATGGAAAAACGCTGGGTAAGAGTGACATGTAGGAGGACTTGGGAATCCTGGGACATAAAACTTTTTTGGGTACAGCCAGTTGTCAGCAGCAGTTGGCCAAGGCAAATAGGATCATGGGGTGTATTAAAAGGGGCTAGATCACATGAAAGAACATATTCTCTCCATTTTTAAGCACGGGTTAGACCACACATGGAATATTGTGTAACAGTTTTTGGGCACCAGTGCACAGGAAAAGACATTGAAAGGCTTGAACAGGTACAAAGGCGGCAAAAAAAATTTTAAAAGGACTGGGTGGATCAAATTACCCAGAAAGATGAAAAGGGTTAGGGTTATTTAGTTTAGAAAAAAGAACGCTTCAGGGGGAATAATAAAACGTTTAATAAAATTAAAGGTCAATATAGAGATCTCTCTCAAATTATTAATACCCAGGACTGTATCTAGAACAAGGGGGCGTCCTCTACATCTTGAGGAACAAAAGTTTCTACATAAATATAGAAAGGGATTTTTTACTGTTTAAAGCAGTGAGACTGTGGAACTCTCTGCCAGAGGGACTTGTCATAGTAAATTCAATAAGAGTTCAAAAAGAGTTTGGATGCATTTCTGGGGTAAAAAATATAACAAGTAATGTGACAGATTCTGGGGAGGTATTGATCCAGGGATTTTTCCGATTGCCAGATTGAGTCGGGGAAAGGGAAAATTTTTTCCCCTCAAATGAGGACAAAATTTGGCTTTCTACCTCATTGGGTTTTTTGCCTTCCTCTGGAATCAACACTTTAAAAACCCAAAAATAGGCTGAACAGGATGGCCGTCTTGTCTTTTTATAGCCTTATAAACTATGTAACTATGTAACTATACCATGTCAATTTGCTAAAGCCATGGACAGATATGGACCCCCCGGAGGCCTCTTGCTTTCTGTCCCAACCAGAGACCATTATAGAGGCGGTGACGATCGCAGAGACCTGGTCTTGGTCTCAAACCCAACAGTGCAGGCAGCCGTTTCAACAGAATAGGGACTTATTCACAGGCACCGAGGCTAACTCATGTTGTGGAACATGAGACCGTCACCAAGCCTCATGTGAGCCTAAGTTTAAAACCTTATAGGATTCCCGAGGCCCGTAGGAAAATTTCGGCAACAGAGGTGCAGAGAATGTTAAAATTAGTGGTGATAGAAGAATCTAAGAGCGGATGATCCAGCCCCGTTGTGTTGGTCCCAAAGCCCAATGGTGAGTGGCGCTTCTGCAATGACTACCACAAGCTCAATGAGGTGTCAAAGGTGGATGCATACCCCATGCTCCTGGTGGATGAGCTTATTGAGAGGCTAGGGTCGGCCCAATATATCACCACCCTAGACCTTTCCAAGGGGTACTGGCAGATCCCCTTAGCCAAGGAAGCCCAGGAGAAGATGGCGTTTTCCAGACCAGACAGGTCCTTCCAATATGTATGAATGCCGTTTGGATTGCAAGGGGCCCCTGCCACCTCCCAGAGGGCTATGGACAGGATCTTAGGTCCACACAGGGCATATGCGTCATCTTATCTTGATGATATAGTGATCTTCAGCCGAGAGTTGTGCAATAGGGATGGAAGAGGCCCATTACTTGGGGTATATTGTGGGAAGAGGGGAGATAAAACCCCAAGTGAACAATATAGAAGCCATCCAAACCTGGTCCGCTTACCAAAAAACAAGCAAGAGTGTTTCCGTTAATCATGGGATATTATCAGCGGTTTATTCCTAAATTCACCAAGATAGCAGTACCCCTGACTGACCTAACGAAGGGAGCCAAGTCCGCCATGATCAACTGGTCCCCCGAGGCTGATGAGGCTTTCCAAAACCTGAAATCAGCCCTATGCAGACAGCCGGTATTAGTGGCCCTGGACTTCTCACGAGAATTTGTGGTGCAAACAGGTGCCTCAGAGATCGGCTTAAGAGTACTAATTGCCCCAGGTTATAAATTTGGGGAGGAACACCCCGTGAGTTTCACTTTAGGAAGCTGTCCCCTCATATCTGATTATGCCATAATTGAGAGGGAATGCTTGGCTATTAAATGGGTGCTCGATTCTCTCCGTTTCTACCTCTTGGGTCGCAAATTTAGGCTGGTGACGGATCATGCCCCTTTGAAATGGTTAAGAGAGAAAACGGGAAACAATGGCAGAGTCACCCGATGTTTCCTGGCCCTGCAAGATTTTAATTTTTTTCGGTAGAACACAGGCCGGGCAAGCTACAAGGGAATGCAGATGCCCTATCTAGGGTACATAATATGCTGGCTGAAGGTGCCCAGTCCCATGGTGTTGGGCAGAGTCTCTATCACCATTCATTCTTGTCAAGTAAATCAGGAAAATTAGCCTATTTGGAAAGATATTAGTAGAGATGATCCTATATTGTAGATGAGACAACATAAAAACCACAGATAATCGGATGTAAAAAAATACAATTAAATGCGATAATAAGAGGGAACGTGAGAATATTACAGTGCAGATGTGTGTTCCCCTTCTTGGATGGATTGGAACATGAGTTGAATAGCTTGTATAGGAAGGGTCCTCCATGTTTTAGTGTCCACAGAGCACTGTATCCTTTACAGAGCGCTCCCCATCACCGGGCCCCAGCGGGGTTACCCGTATGTATGGCCTGTGCCCGCTGTAGACCCCAAGCAGCATGCTCAATGACTATATATGGCTACCAATGTTGTTGTTGTGTAATTTAACCAGAGACTGAAGGAGACACAGGAGCATCGGGGCTGGAGCGGCCAGGATGTAACAGAGGTTTTGGAATTTTAACAGACATTCAGATGTGACACCTCACCCGGGAATCCATCACAGACTGGTGCCGAGTCTTTTGGGAAGGGGAGGATTTGGGTACAGGAATCCGCCCTTTTCACGGTTTCTGTTGGGCCCTTGGTGTGTGCACCGCTTTGCATTGGGTAGTGCTGGTGGCTTGCACTCTCTCGCTCACAGACCCCAACCTTACAGGCTGCAGATTTTCCATCTCCTGAAGTACAGACGGTTAATTTCTAAAGTACCATTGGGGCTCCAGTCTAGGCGGATCAGGCATCCCCACCACACAACCTCCTTCAGGACTTGGCAAAGCTTCAGCCAAAGTGTTGCTTGAGGATGACACTCAGGACGCCATCATTTTAGACAAGTGGGCCAATACTGGAGTGCTTGCCTGCTCCGTACCTCAAAGAAACACTCCCAAATTTGCTCTGGAAACTCCTCAGGGCTTTTTCTCTTGAGGTTCACTTTCTTAAATGTCTCTAATGGCTTGTTTCCACTGCACGGGTTTTCACACAGTTTTTCAGACGGTTTTCAGTTTTGAAAACCGTCTGTAAACTTGGTGACAACTTTTAAAATGGACCTTAATGGAAAACCCGCACAGTGATCCCCAGTGCACGGATTTTCTGCTGGGCATTTTTTTAGACCGCTGGTAGTCCGAAAAACATTGAGAACGTTCATTCTTTCACCCGTTTTTTGGGTGGAATATAAACATCTCAATGCCAGGAGGTAGGGCAAACAGCGGAGAAAAGCCGTCCCCCCGCCCCGGGGTGAGGGCCGAAAACAGTGGAAATGCTATTAATAATTTTGATATGGAAGAGTAGTATGATCAAATATACATTAAAAAGAGAAACATTTGAAAAAAGATTTTTCTTTTCGAGGGTTAAGCGGCAGTAGAAAAAAAAATAGAGATATTGTCAAAACATTTGCCATTGCTGTTTTTTAAACCCGGGAGTAAAAAATTCACAACTTTTGTACAATTTTTGTTTTCCGCGGGCCCCGAGTTTGGGCTCCTTTTCTACCCTGCCATTAACCCCAAAAAATACATGCAGCACATGGTAATCAAGGGGTTTTCTCCTAATTGGTCCCCTATTTGCACTTGGAAAAATATGGGAAAAAGGAGACAAAATTTAACTTCGAAATGAAAAGTTTGATAAAAAAACTCTTTTCAACTGAACAAAAAATTTGCTGTTTATGTGTTTAGTTCAACCTGTGGGTTGCATAGAGGCGGCACCCCCCGGCCCCTTTAAAGTCAAAAATAAGACGGCACCTTTTGTGCACTCCGCCCAATAACCTTTAATCAGGGCGGTATCCGGCACTTTGGGATTTTTCGCAGGGGATCTATCTGCTTTTTTCAGTCATGGGTATAGAAAAGGTTCCCCCCCCTTAGGGGCGGGGATCTGAAAAAAAAAAGTTGTTCTCCCGGGGCCTGGGGTTTTTAACTTATCCCGGTCTCCCTTTTGGGAGAATACCAAAAAATATCCCACCATATTAGAGTTTTTATTCTACAGGTTTACATCTATTGAATTTTGACAAATCGGTGCCTACAAGGGTTTTATACATTTATTGATTTTTAAGTTGTATATTGTTTCTATTGATCAGGGACCCCGGGGCCCCCTATATTTAGGGGTTCCAGTTTATGGCAGAAAACAGTTGTTTTTAGCCATGGTAAGGGGGTTTGTCTCCCGAAAGCTGCAAAAACTTTATGTAAGGAGAAAAAAGTTTTTCACACTGTGCAACTCCTCATGGCCTTTGGATTTAAGTTATTTTAACGGAAAAAACATTTTTTTAATGTTGGGGGAGCTCCCCTCAGTTCCATTTGGAAGCTGGATTTGCTTGCTTATACGTCAATAGTTTAAGTTCACTTAAAAATTATTGCGGGTTTTTTTAAAAACCTTGTTTTTTTATTTTTTCAAGAAACTTTATTGATTTTTCAAAAATTTACATAAACAGGTATGTTTTTTACCAGGAAAAACATATCATTAACAAATGCGCTTCCTTTAAACATTTTTCTTATCAAAAAAAAATAAACAAGTATTATTGGCCCCGGATGACAAAAAAAATTAATAGGTGCGCCATTGCGATTTCAGTTTATATCAAAAATTTATCCCAAAAATGGTTTTAACCCCGGTAACTTATAAGTTAATTCACTTCAAAGGACCATGGGTTTTTTATTTATGGTTTAATCGGAAAAAATTGCCGATTATTTTCTTTCAAACTCCCCTCCTGTTCAACAGGGTGGGCCCCCCTCTCCCCCCTTTTCAGCTTACCTAAGGACCCTGCCGCACACTCTTCCAAAAAACCAGGTAGTTTCCCAAAAAATTTTGGGTTGCTTTAAAAAAAAGAACCCTCCGTGTCCGGGATGAAAGCTTCAATAAAGCGTTTGCCACACAAATTAAAAAAAAGTTTTTTGCCTGGGCCTCCTTTTTTGTCTAATTCAAATTTTCCCGGCTAAGAACAAATGATGCCTACTGAAACAAACCCCCTTACTTTGGGGAGGGGACCTTGGGATTCTAAAACCCAAACTCCTTCCAAGCACCGGGTTTGCAGCTTTTTTTTCAATAAATTAAAATTTTATTTCCTTTTTTTTTTCCCTTTTAACAAACCCTTCACATTTAAAAACTTGTTTTGATGAATTTTTAAGGTTATTTTCGTGTGGATACCTAATTTTGTGTAGGTTTTTTTTTTTTTGTGTGTAATATATGCAACCCAATTTTTAATTATTTATTTGTGTTTATTTTTTTGCCCTTTTTTTTTTTAAATCTATGAATGGAAAATCTTTTACTTATATTTACATTAGTAATGTATTGATATTACATATGCTCATCCCTTAAAATCTGTGTCGTGAACAGGCAGCAGTAGGGAGACACAGTCTGCCCTGATGTGGCTTGTTACACAGAGAGCCCGGGGTCTCTAGGGTCCCCAGGATAACTGTGCACCCTTCCTGGGTTTGTGGGTCAATGAGTCTGATCACTGACAGGGGGGAAAGCCTTTTGAGTATCCAAGGTCAAAATATGAAATCAAAGGGTTAAGCCCCCGGTTAGCGGAGGTTTCCCCCGCACTTGCAAGGCTGAAAGGGTTGGGTGTAAATTACGCTCTGTTTCAGCACGGTGCAGCATTGGGTGCTGAAAACCCCCCGGTCTGCGGGACGCCTGCAACGTGACGAAAAAAAGTCGGCGGGGGCAGTTTTAAAGGGGGTTTAAAAAACTGATGTGAGCTATTAAAAAACCCCAAACTTCAAAATCTTTTTTTCCAAAAAAAAAAAATTTTCTATTTTTTTTTCTTTAAAAACCCCTTTGCTGGTATATTGGTCCGGTGTGATACCAGAAAATAGAGCTTTTTCCTTTGGTGAAAAAATGTTAGTGCGTCCTGTTGGGCGCTCACATGCGGGGGGAACAGCAAGCGAGCTAATTTTCCCCACCCCCGTAGTTCACAAGGGTTTCCCATGCACATATCTGCATCGTCCAAAAACCCCACCCCCTGCTCCCCTGCAACAAGCAGGCCCTTTTACACAGCAGGAGTCGAGGTGGCGACATCTTAACCCTGGTGATAGACGGCAGCAAAAAAGGGGGCCTGGACCCTCACTGTTACTAAGAAAGCGCCAGGAAAACCCCCACACTCAGCCCCCCCCTGCGAGCGACCCCGCCCAGGGGTATAGTCACTGGGGGCGCAAGAGGAAAGGGGCCAAAAAAAGTCAGTGAGGAAGGGGGGAAATTTTAATAACACATACCCCCAAACCTGCAGGACCAGAGTCATGTGACTGCTGTGTGTGCCAGGACCTGTGAGAGTCACATGGAGGGGGGAGTCATGTGAATCTTTTTGGTGCTGCGGCCCTTGATGATGTCACTGGAGGGGAGGGTTTTTTGACTGCGTGTGCTCCCAGGCCCTGTGATGTGTCACATGGAGGGGAAAGTCAGTGATACTGTGTGTCCCCAGGCCTGTGTGAGTAAAACGGAGGGGAGGGGGTCATGTGACTGCTGTGTGCGCCGGACCTGTTTTGAGTCCAGGGGGGAGGAGTCATTGATGCTGTGTGTGCCAGGACCTGTGATGTGTCACACGGGGGGAGGATTTTCATGTGACTGTGTGTGCTGCCGGGAAACCTCTGATTATGTCACACGGAGGGGAGGAGTCTGTGATTTGTGTGCTCCCAGGATCGTAAGGTGACTCTCAGTATCTGCAGAAGCTGAAGAATGATAAGCAGATTTTTGTGTGAAACAGGTGTATTGGAGTGTGTGTGTGTAACGTCCCTGTGCTGAGCGTGTGTGTGTACGTGCCTGTAGCTGGCCGTGTGTGTGTAAGTCCTGTGCTGACCGTGTTGTGAATGTGCCGTGCTGAGCCCTGTGTGTGTAATGTGCCTGTGTGACCCGTGTGTGGTGTAACGTGTCTGAGCTGAGCTGTGTGTTTTTAACGTGCCTGTAGTGGCCGCGTGTGTGTAACGTGCCTGTGCTGACCCGTGTGTGTGTAACGTGCTGTAGCGGCCCGTGTGTGTGTAACGTGCCCTGAGCTGAGCCGTGTGTGTGTAACGTGCCTGTAGCTGGCCGTTGTGTGTAACGTCCCTTAGCTGAGCCGTTGTGTGTAACGTGTCTGTAGCTGAGGTGTGTGTGTTAACGTGCCTGTGCTGGCGTGTGTGTGTAATGTGCGTGTACTGAGCCGTGTGTGGTAGCTGAGCCGTGTGTGTGTAAGTCCCGTAGCTGACCGTGTGTGTGTAACGTGCCCATAGTGACCCGTGTGTGTGTAAGTGCCTGTAGCTGAGCGTGTGTGTGTAATGCTGTAGTGAGCGTGTGAAATGTGTTAGCTGGCCGTGTGTGTAATGTCCCTGTAGCTGGCGTGTTTTTAAATGTCCTGTACCTGAGGTGTGTGTGTAATGTCCCTGTAGCTGACCCGTGGTGTGTAAGTGCTTGTAGCGAGCCGTGTGGAAATGTGTGTAGTGAGCCGTGTTTTGTTAATTTTGCTGTGGGCGTTGTGTGTAAGTGCTGTGCTGGCCCTGTTGTGTAACGTGTGTAGTGAGCCTGTGTGTGTAACGTGCTGTAGCTGAGCCCTGTGGTGTAACGTCCTGTAGCTGAGCCCTGTGGTTAACTCCCTGTAGCTGACCCGCGGTGTGGAAAGTGCCTGTAGTGGCGTGTGTGTAAGTGCCTGTAGCGAGCCGGTTGGTGTGTGTAATGTCCCTGTGGTGAGCCGCGGTGTGGTAATGTGCCTTAGCGGCGTTGTGTGTAATGTCCCCTGTAGGAGCCGTGTCTGAAAGGGTCCTTTGTTTCTGAGCCGGTGTGTGTAATGTGATGTAGCGAGCCGTGTGTGTAATGTCCCCTGTAGCTGGCGTTGGGGGTTAATGTCCCTGTAGCTGACCCGTGTGTGTGTATGTCCCTGTAGCTGACCCGTGTGTGGAAAGTACGTGTAGCTGGCCGTGTGTTGTGTAAGTCCCTGTAGCTGAGCGTGTGTATGTGTAACGGGGCTGTAGTGGCCGCGTGTGTGTAACGTCCCTGTAGCTGAGCGCGTGTGTGTAAGGCCTGTGCTGGCCGTGTGTGTAAGTGCTGTAGCTGAGCCGTGTGTGTGTAATGTGCCTGTAGCTGAGTCGTGTGTGTGTAATGTGCGTGTAGCTGAGCCGTGTGTGTGTAACGTGCCTTAGCTGAGCCGTGTGTGTTTTAACGTGTGTAGCTGAGCGTGTGTGTTAACGTGCCTGTAGCTGGCCGTGTTGTGTAATGTGCCAGTAGCTGAGCGTGTGTGTGTTGTCCCTTTTAGCTGAGCCGTGTTGTTTTTAAAGGCCTGTGTGAGCCGTGTGTGTGAAATGTGCCTGTAGCTGAGCGTGGTGTAACGGTCTGTAGGGCCGTGTGTGTGAACGTGCCTGTAGTGGCCGTGTGTGAAATTGTGCTGTAGCGGAGCCGGTGTGTGTAATGTGCCTGTAGCGGCCGTGTGTGAAAAGTGTTGTAGTGAGCCGCGGTGTGAAGGCCCTGTAGTGAGCCGTGTGTGTAATGTGCCTGTGCGGAGCCGGTGGTGTAATGTCCCTGTAGCTAGCCGTGTGGGTAAGTGTTGTAGCTGGGGCCGTGTGTTGTAACGTGCCTGTAGCTGGCGGTGTGTGTAGGGCCCTGTAGCTGACCCGGGTGTGTGAAATGTGCCTGTAGGGGCCCGTGTGTGTGTCGTCCCTGTAGCTGAGGTGTGTGTGAAATTTGGGCTGTAGGGGCCCGTGTGCGTGAAAGTGCCTGTGCTGAGCCGTGTGTGTGTAATGTGCCGTGCTGGCGTGTGTGTCGTGCCTGTAGCCGACCCGTGTGTGGTAATGTGGGGTGTGCTGACCCTTGTGTGTGTAAGTGCCTGTAGCGAGCGTGGGGTGTTAATGGCCTGTATCTAAACCCGTGTGTGTAATGTACCTGTGTGAGCCGTGGTGTGAAAATGTGCCTTGGAGCCGTGTGTGTGTAACGTGCCTGTAGTGAGCCGTGTGTGTTTTAGTGCCTGTGCTGACCGTGTGTGTGTAAGTGCCTGTGCTGACCCGTGTGTGTGTAAGGCCTGTAGTGAGCCGTGTGTGTGTAACGTCCCCTGTAGCTGACCCTTTTGGGTGTGTAACGTGCCTGTAGCTGAGCTGTGTGTGAAACGTGCCTGTAGCTGACCCGTGTGTGTTAAACGTCCCTGTAGCTGAGCCGTGTGTGTGAAACGTGTGTGTAGCTGACCCGTGTGTGTGTAACGTGCGTGTAGCTGGCCGTGTGTGTGTAAGTGCGTGTAGGACCGTGTGTGTGAAACGTGCCTGTACGGGCCCGTGTGTGTGTAATGTGCCTGTAGTGGCCGGTGTGTGAAACGTCCCTGTAGCTGAGCCTGTGTTGAAATGTGCCTGTAGTGACCCGTGTGTAATGTGCTGTAGCTGAGCCGTATGTGGTAATGTGCCTGTAGCTGAGCCGGTGAAATGTGCCTGTAGCTGATCGTGTTTGTAATGTCCCTGTGCTGAGCCGTGTGTGTGTAATGTGCCTGTAGCGGCAAAGTGTGTAATGTGCCTGTAGCTGGCCGTGTGTGTGTAATGGCCTGTAGGAGCCACTTTGGGGTGAAATGTGCTGTAGCTGAGCCGCGTGTGTGTAATGTCCCTGTATCTAAAACTGTTTTGAAATGTACCAGTAGCGGCCGTGGTGTGTGAAATGTGCCTGTTGGTGAGCAGTGTTTGTAATGTGCGTGTAGCTGAGTCGTGTGTGTGACGTGCCTGTAGCTGAGCCCGGTGTGGTAAGTCCCTGTAGCTGAGCCGCGTGTGTGAAAGGTGCTGTAGCTGAGCCGTGTGTATGTGTAAGTGCTGAGCTGAGCCGTGTGTATGGTAAGGCTGTAGCTGAGCCGGTGTTTTAAATGTGCCTGTAGCTGACCCGTGTGTGTTAATGTGCCGTAGCTGACCCTTTTGTGTGTAATGTGCTGTAGCTGGCTTTGGGTGTAATGTGCCTGTAGCGGGCCCGTGTGTGTAAGTGTCTGTGCTGACCCGTGTGTGTGAAACGTGCGTGTGTGACCCGTTGTGTGTAATTGCCTGTAGCTGAGCCGTGTGTGTGTAATGTGCCTGTGCGGACCCGTGTGTGTGTAAGTCTGTAGCTGAGCCGTGCGTGTGTAATGTGCCTGTGGGGAAAGCCGTGCGTTTTGTAATGTGCCTGTAGCGGAGCCGTGTGTGTGAAATGGCCGTATCTGCCCGTGTGTGAAATTTCCCTGTAGCTAAACGCGTGTGTGTAAAGTCCCTGTAGTGGTGTGTGTGTGTTGTCCCTGTAGCTGAGCCGTGTTTTGAAAAGTGCCTGTACCCGACCCGTGTGTGTGTAATGTTCCTGTATCGGAACGTGTGTTAAGTCCCTGTGTGGCCGTGTGTGTGTGTAATGTGCCGAGTAGCCGTGTCTGAAAGGTCCTTTGTTCTGAGCCTGTGTGTTAATTGCCTGTGCTGGCGTGTGTTGTAACGTGCCTGTAGTGAGGTGTGTGTGTAACGTGCCTGTAGTAGCCGGTGTGTGTAAGTCCCTGTAGTGAGCGGTGTGTGTAACGGGGTGTGTGAGCCGTGTGTGTGTAACGTGCTGTGTGAGCTGTGTGTGTAACGTGCCGTAGCTGACCCGGTGTGTGAAGTCCCTGTAGCGGGCCGTGTTGTGAAATGGCTGTAGCTGACCCGTGTGTAATGTCCCTGAGCTGACCCGCGTGTGTGTAAGGCCGTAGCTGGCTGTGTGGAAAACGTGCGTTTTAGTGAGCCCTGTGTGTGTAATGTCCCGTGTGAGCCATGTGTTGTAATGTCCTGTAGCTAAAGCCGTGTGTGTGTTGGCCTGTGCTGGCCGGGTGTGTGTCTTTTGCCTGTAGCTGAGCCGCGTGTGTGTAATGTGCCTGTATCTGAACCGTGTGTGTAATGTACCAGTAGCTGAGCCGTGTGTGTGTGTAATGTGCCTGTTTGGCCGTGTGTGTGAAATGGCGTGTAGCTGAGTGTGTGTGGTGTAACGTGCCTGTAGCTGACCCGTGTTGTGTAAGGTCCCCTGTGCTGAGCCGTGTGTAATGTGCCTGTAGCGGCCCGCGTGTGGTAAGTGCCTGTAGCCCCGCGTGTGGTAAGTGCCTGTAGCTAGCCGCGTGTTTTTAATGTCCGGTAGTAGCCCGTGTGTGTGTAACGTGCTTGTAGCGACCCGGTGTGTGTAACGTCCCTGTGCGGGCCGTGTGTGTGTAATGTGCCTGTAGTGGCCCTGTGTGGTAATGGCCCTTAGGTGAGCCCGTGTTGTGTAATGTCCCTGTAGCGAGCCGTGTGTGTGAAATGTGCCTGTGCTGACCCGTGTGTGGGAATGTGCCTGTATCTAACCCATGTGTGAAATGACCCTGTAGCTGAGCCGTGTGTTGTGTAATGTGCCTGTACTGAGCCGGTGTGTGAAAGTGCCTGTAGCTGAGCCGTGTGTGTGTAACGTGCCTGTAGCTGGGCAAGGTGTGTGTAACGTGGTGTAGCTGAGTCGGGGTGTAAGTGCCTGTAGTGAGCCGTGTGTGTGTAATGTGCCTGTGCTGAGCGTGTTTTGTAAGTGCCTGAAAGGGCGTGTGTGTAAGTGGTGTAGCTGACCCGCGTGTGTGTAATGTGCTGTAGCTGAGGCGTGTTTTTAATGTGCGTAGCTGACCCGTGTGTGTGAAACGTGTTTGTAGCTGAGCCGTGTGTGTGAAACGTGCCGTAGCTGAGCCGTGTGTGGTGTATGTGCTGTAGTGAGCCGTTGGTGTAACGTGCCTGTAGCGGCCGTGTGTGTGTAATGTGCCTGTACCCGACCCGGTGTGTGAAAGTCCCTGTAGTGAGCCGTTGGGTGTGTAATGTGGTTCTGAACCATGGTGTAATGTACTGTAGTGAGCCGTGGGGTGTGTGTAATGTGCCTGTAGCTGACCCTGTGTGTGTGAAAATGTGCCTGTAGCTGAGCCGGTGTTGTGTAAGTCCCTGTAGCTGACCCGTGTGTTAAGGGCCCTGTAGGAGGTGTGTGTATTGTGCCTGTAGTGAGGTGGTGTAATGTGCCTGTAGCTGAGCGTGTGGTGTAACGTCCCCTGTAGGTGAGCGTGGTGTAATGTCCCGTAGCTGACCCGGTGTGTGTAATGTGGTGTAGGAGTCGTGTGTGTGTAATGTGCCTGTGCTGAGCCGTGTGTGGAAAATGTCCCTGTAGCTGAGCCGTGTGTGTGTGAATGTGCCTGTTGCTGAGCCGTGTGTGTGTAATGTGGTAGCTGAGTCGTGTGTGTGAAAACTGCCTGTAGCTGAGCGCGGTGGTAAGTCCCTGTAGGAGCCGCGGTTGAAAGGTGCTGTGCTGAGCGTGGGGTATGTGTAACGTGCCTGTAGCGAGCCGTGTGTATGTGTAAGTGCCGTAGCTGGCCGTTGTGTGTAAGGCCTGTAGCTAGCCGTGTGTGTGTAAGGGCCCTTGCTGACCCGTTGTGTAATGTGCTGTGTGACCCGTGTGTGGAAATGTGCCTTTTTGCTGAGCCGGGGTGTGAACGTGTCTGTAGCTGACCCCGTGTGTGTGAAACGTGGTGTAGCTGAGCCGTTGTGTGTAATGTGCTTAGTGAGCGTGTGTGTGAAATGTGTGTAGCGGAGCCGTGTGTGTGTAACGTGCCTTTTGCTGGCGTGTGTGGTAATGGCCTGTAGCGGAGCCGTGCGTGTGTATGTCCCTGTGCGAGGGTGTGTGTAAGTGCCTGTATTAACCCGTGTGTTTTGTGCCTGTAGCTGAGCCGCGTGTGTGTAACGTGCCTGTAGTGAGTGTGTGTGTGTAATGTCCCCTTGCTGAGCGTGTGTGAAAGTCCCTGTAGCTGAGCCGTGTGTGTGAAATGTGCCTGTATCTGAACCTGTGGTAATGTACCTTAGTGACCCGTGTGTGTGTGTAATGTGCTGTAGCTGAGCCGTGCGAAGGTCCGTGTTTCTGAGCCGTGTGTGTGTAATGTCCCTGTGCGAGCCGGTGGTGTAACGTGCTGTAGCGGGCCCGTGTGTGTGTAACGTGCCTGTAGCGAGCTTTGGTGTGTAACGTGCCTGTACTGAGCGTGTGTGTGTAAGTCGTGTAGCTGAGCCGTGTGTGTAAAATGCCTGTAGCTGGCTGTGTGTGTAACGTCCCTGTAGCTGACCCGTGTGTGAAAGTGCCTGTAGCTGACCCGTGTCTGGTAATTCCCTGTGGGCCCTGTGTAATGTGCCTGTAGCTGAGCCGCGTGTGTTTTAACTGCCGGGCTGAGCCGTGTGTGTGTCACGTGCCTGTAGCTGACCCCTGTGTGTGTAATGTGCTGTAGCTGAGCCCGTGGTGAAATGTGCCTGTGTGAGCCATGGGGGTGTAATGTGCCTGGCTGACCCGGTGTGTGTAATGTGCCTGTGCTAAAAGGGGGTGTGTGAAATGTACCTGTAGTGAGCCCGTGTGTGTAATGTGCCTGTATCTAAACCCGTTTTGGTTAATGTACCGTAGTGACGTGTGTGTGTTTTAATGTGCCTGTTGCTGAGCCGTGTGTGTGTAATGTGGTGTAGTGAGTCGTGTGTGTGTGTAACGTCCCTGTAGGACCCGTGTGTGTGTAAGGTCTGTAGTGACCCTTTTTTTAATGTGCCTGTAGTGAGCCGCGTGTGTGTAATGTCCCGTAGTGAGCGGTGTGTGTATGTGCCTGTAGCGACCCGTGTGTGTGTAATGTCCCTGTATGACCCGTGTGTGTGTAATGTCCCTGTAGCTGAGGTGTGTGTGAAAGTGTTGAGCTGGGCGTGTGTGTGAAAACGTGCTGTAGTGACCCGTGTGTGTGTAATGTCCCTGTAGCTGACCCCTGTGTGTGTAATGTCCCTGTGGGTGACCGTGTGTGTGAAAAGTGCCTGTAGGGGCCCGTGTTGTGTTTGTCCCTGTAGTGAGCCGTGTGTGTGTAAGTGCCTGTATCTGAACCTGTGTGTAATGTCCCTGTAGCGGCCGTGTGTTGTGAAATGTGCCTGTAGCTGAGCCGTGTGTGTGTAACGTCCCTGTGCTGAGCGTGTGTGTGTAAGTGCCTGTAGCTGAGCGTGGGTGGTTAAACGTGGTGTGCTGGCGTGTGTGTGTATGGCCTGTAGTAAAGCCGGTGTGTGAACGGCGGTAGTGAGCCGCTTTGTGGAAATGTGCCTGTAGTGAGCCCGTGTTTAATGTCCCTGTAGGAGCCGTTTTTGTTAAGTGCTTGTAGCTGAGCCGGTGTGTGTAACGTGCCGTAGTGACCCGTGTGTGTGTGTAATGTCCCTGTAGCGACCCGTGGTGTAAGGCTGAGCTGACCCGTGTGTGTGTAATGTCCCTGTGGGCCGTGTGTGTGTAATGTCCTGTAGCTGAGCGTGTGTGTGTAATGTCCTGTGTCTAAAACCATGTGTAAAATGTACTGTACTGAGCCGTGTGTGTGTGAAATGTCCCTGTGTGAGCCGTGTGTGTGTGTAACGTGCCTGTAGCTGAGCCGTGTGTGTTGTAATTGTGCCTGTGTGAGCCGTGGTGTAATTGCCTGTAGCTGGCCGTGTGTGTAATGTGACTGTAGCTGAGCCGTGTGTGTATGTGCCTGTAGCGAGCGTGGTGTGAAACGTCCCTGTAGGTGACCCGTGTGTGTAACGTCCCTGTGCTGAGCCTGTTTTGGAAAGTGCGTGTAGCTGAGTCGTGTGTGTGAATGTGCTGTAGCTGAGCCGTGTGTGTGAAAGTCCCCTGTGCTGAGCGTGTGTGTGTAAAGTCCCCTGTAGTGAGCCGGTGTGGGGTAATGGGGTGTGCTGACCCGGTGTGTAATGTGTGTGTAGCTGAGTCGTGTGTGTGTAATGACCCTATAGCTGAGCCTGTGTGTGTAATGTCCCTGTAGCTGACCCGTGTGTGTGTAAGTCCCTGTGTCTAAAACCATGTGTGTAATGTGCCTGTGTTTGAGCCGTGGTGGTAAGTCCCTGTAGCTGAGTCGGTGTGGTAAGTGCCTGTAGGGGGCCCGTGTGTGTAAGTGCCTGTACGGCCCCTGTGTGTGTATGGGGCCCGTGTGGTCGTGTGTGTGTAATGTGCCTGTAGTGAGCCGTGTGCGTGTAATGTGCCTGTAGTGAGCTGTGTGTGGTAATGTGCTGTAGCTGAGTCGTGTGTGTGAAAATTTGTGCCTGTGTGATTTCGTGTGTGTGAAATGTGCCTGTAGTGACCCGTGTGTGTGAAATGTGCCGTAGCTGAGCTTTTGTGTTTTAATTCCTTTGTGAGCCAGTGTGTGTAATGTCCCTGAGCTGAGCCTTTGTGTGTGTAATGTCCCTGTAGTGAGCCGTGGTGTGAAATGTCCTGTGCTGAGGGGTGTGTGTGTAATGTCCCTGTAGCTGAGCCGTGTGTGTGTAATGTCCCGTAGTAGGTGGTGTAAGTGTCTGTAGCTGACCGTGGTGTGTAATGTGCGTGTAGCTGAGCCCGGGTGTGTGGTAACGTGCTGTTAGCTGAGCCGTGTGTTGTAACGTGCCGTAGCTGGCCGTGTGGTGTAAGTCCCTTAGTGACCCGTGTGTTGTAATGTCCCGTAGTGAGCCGTGTGTGTGTGTGCCTGTGTGAGTCGGGGTGTGTGTAACTGCCTGTAGCTGAGCCGTTTGTGTAAGTGCCGTAGTGAGCGTTGTGTGTAATGTCCCCGTAGCTGGTGTGTGGTGTAATGTCCCTGTAGTGACCCGTGTGCGTGAAATGTGCCTGAGCTGAGCTGTGTGTGTGAAATGGCCTGTGCTGAGTCGTGTGGGGTTTATGTGCCTGTAGCTGATCGGGTGTTGTAATGTGCCTGTAGCTGAGCCGTGTGTGTTTTATGTCCCCGTGCTGAGTGTTGTGGTACGTCCCTGTGTGAGCTGTGTGTGTGTAATGTGCCTGTAGCTGAGCTGTGTGTGTAATGTGCCTGTAGCTGAGTCGTGTGTGTGTAATGTGCCTGTAGCTGAGTCGTGTGTGTGTAATGTGCCTGTAGCTGAGCCGTGTGTGTGTAACGTGCCTGTAGCCGAGCCGCGCGCGTGTAACGTGCCTGTAGCCGAGCGCGTGTAACGTGCCTGTAGCCGAGCCGTGCATGAGTATTTGCATAACTTTACATTTATCCACATTGAACCTCATTTGCCAAGTGGACGCCCAAGTACTCAGTGTGTCCGGCTCTGCTTGCACTTTATGAGCAACTTCCATAGATTACCCTACAGAGCTTGGTGTCATCTGCAATAATAGAATTGAGTAGCATAGGAATGATTTCACTCTGTAATGTGTTATAAAAATCACTAGAAAACAGTTAAGGCCCATGTACAGCAGCGGTCCCCAACCTTTTTTCCACCAGGGATCGGTTTTATACCAGACAATTTTTCCACTGCCCGGTGGGGGCGGGGTTATTAAGGGCGGGGTTATGGACGGGGTTGGATGTTTAGAATCACACACAAAAGAAAAAAACCCCAAGAAAGTGTATAATGTGTTATTTGTAGATATAGTATGGGGTAACCAGTATTTTATAACTGCAGACTGATTGTTAGCGCTGTGGGTCAGTATTATATTAATGCTGATCCACAGAGCTGACAGTCAGTCTGAAGTAATATTGATCAGCATTATACATGTATATAATATACATATGTAATTAGCTCTGTCATAGAGATATATACCCCCTGTAGTAATGATATATAAATTCATGCCCCCTCCAGTAATGAAAGATAAATACATGCCCCTCCAGTAATAGATAAATACATGCCCCTCCAGTAATAGATATATACATGCCCCCTCCAGTAATAGATATATACATGCCCCCTCCAGTAATAGATAAATACATGCCCCTCCAGTAATAGATAAATACATGCCCCCTCCAGTAATGATAAATACATGCCCCTCCAGTAATGATAGATACATGCCCCCTCCAGTAATAGATAAATACATGCCCCCTCCAGTAATGATAAATACATGCCCCCTCCAGTAATAGATATATACATGCCCCCTCCAGTAATAGATAAATACATGCCCCTTAGTAATGATAGATACATGCCCCTCCAGTAATAGATATATACATGCCCCCTCCAGTAATAGATAAATACATGCCCCTCAGTAATAGATAAATACATGCCCCCTCCAGTAATGATAAATACATGCCCCCTCCAGTAATGATAAATACATGCCCCTCCAGTAATAGATATATACATGCCCCTCCAGTAATAGATATATACATGCCCCTCCAGTAATAGATAAATACATGCCCCTCCAGTAATAGATAAATACATGCCCCTCCAGTAATGATAGATACATGCCCCTCCAGTAATAGATAAATACATGCCCCTCCAGTAATGATAAATACATGCCCCCTCCAGTAATAGATATATACATGCCCCCTCCAGTAATAGATAAATACATGCCCCCTCCAGTAATGATAAATACATGCCCCCTCCAGTAATGATAAATACATGCCCCCTCCAGTAATAGATAAATACATGCCCCCTCCAGTAATAGATAAATACATGCCCCCCAGTAAAGATAAATACATGCCCCCTCCAGTAATAGATATATACTTTCCCCCTCCAGTAATAGATAAATTCATGCCCCTCCAGTAATGATAAAAGCATGCCCCCTCCAGTAATGTAATTACATGCCCCCTCCAGTAATAGATAAATACATGCCCCTCCAGTTATAGATATATACATGCCCCTCCAGTAATATGCCCCTCCAGTAATGATAGATATATGCCCCCTCCAGTAATAGATATATACATGCCCTCAGTAATAGTTAATACATGCCCCCTCCCCTAATGATAGATTCATGCCCCCCCAGTTTAAAAGATAAATACATCCCCTCCAGTAATAGATTATACCCCCCC